>CM035410.1:83390940-83403440 GCA_020310875.1 Ceratopteris richardii
ATTTGGTTTCTTCATCTATTTGTCTGTTTCTATGTCCATATGTCAATCTCTTTGCTTGTCTATTCTCTACTCGAGCCTTCCTATCTATTTGTTTGTGTGTTTGTTTCTATTGCTACATCTCTCTCTCTCTCTCTCTCTCTCTCTCTCTCTCTCTCTCTCTCTCTCTCTCTCTCTCTCTCTCTCTCTCTCTCTCTCTCTCTCTCTCTCTCTCTCTCTCTCTCTCTCTCTCTCTCTCTCTCTCTCTCTCTCTCTCTCTCTCTCTCTCTCTCTCTCTCTCTCTCTCTCTCTCTCTCTCTCTCTCTCTCTCTCTCTCTCTCTCTCTCTCTCTCTCTCTATGTAAGGATAAAATAGTTATAAATCTTTTAGAATTCTAGTTTATAAGATTACATAAGTGTCGAGCATTTGATATTAGGCTTCATATGCACAAACCTGGTAAAAAGAAAGACATGAAGATATGAAAATGTTCTAGAATAGGAGTATTTTGCAATCCATCTAAGATTCCTACAACCCTATGATATCCCTGTAAAATTTATTTTCCATAGAAAGGCCTTCCAAATACTAAATTTTCCAAAACTAGAAAATCTTCTTAGTCTTTTAAGAGCTCAAAAGAGTTCATAAAAGATTAGCTCAACAAGCATGCACATAGTTGATGTCATATGTCAGTTTCTTAAATATTGCTCAATATTTCTAGAACTTAAAATATTCATAGTAATCATCAAAAGTCCCAAGACTCATTTCGCTTTTAATCCTAGAGTTCTCTTCAAGATCATAGGACGTAGTTCAAGAGAATCTTTCTATAAGATAGGACACGTGCTTCTGAAAGGAAGAAAGTTGTACTTCCAAATGCTTACATAGATTCAACTACAAGAATTTTTATAGTATGGAGAGTGATAATGCAATAATGGAGACATTGAATCTATAAAGGAAGATAAATGATGCTACAACCATTTTTCTTGCATGCAAAGCATGGGGTATGCATATCACTCACCACGTCTTCATCAAGCTCCCATCAAAGTAGAAACGATCTACCAGTATGTTCCACATAATCACATGATTTTTTAGTATGTATATCTATGATGATCGTTATTCCTTCTATTGTCTTCCCATTGTAATGCTTGTTCAAATAAAGTATCACTATGCTTCTATCAAAGTTTCCCCAAATCACCATATAGCTTTACTTGATCACAATGTGTATGCCCTTAGTCAAAAGATGTCTTTATTACAGCTATCCTACCCATACTAGACACCAAAAATATAGATAACTATAAAAGAAGTGGAAAATTTATTGCATTTGAAGACAAATGGCTACATAAGCCAAGGAGAAATCGAGGTCTTTGACATGCATAGAAAAGGAAATAAATAAGATTTATTATTCCAATTGAAAATCTTATTCATAGGAAAGACTTCTATTCGCATTATCTATGACCTTTAAGGGCAACGAAAAAGAATATGATTTCTAAAGGAATTGATCGATAGATATTGTTTATTTATCAAGAGTTTCTTTAATGAAGTAAAGGAAAGACTAAATTATAACCTTTCTCTTTCAAGAGAAAGTTGATATCATCATCAATATATATGATCACACATTTCAAGAATGGCATGGATACACATAATCAACATTCAAATGAGAAGGATATTACCATTCTAAATTCTCTTGCTTTTCAAAATTATGTTATAATTACAAGCTCTATTGTACTTAGAATGCATAAACAATGGAGAAATCCAAATTAAGGTTGAGTTTGCTTAAAATTCACTCTATGGTGTTGGAAATCCTTGAAATTTATCATTATTACAATATATTTGGCATGTGAACAAGTGAGTTTTTTTTCCATCTCAAAGAAGAATAAATTTATTTTTTTATATTAGATCTAAAATGTTTTCCTATCGTCATGATACAATATATAGTAATTTTGGTGATCCTATACAAAGAAAGTAAATCTTGGGCTAATCCCACTTTTAAAAAAATATAGATTGGTCTATATCTTGCATGTAATGGTTCCAATTCATTTCTATAGAGGTGCCCCAAGAAATCTTATGCATGTCTTTCAACACAATGTGCATGCTCTAGTTCAAGGAATATCCTTTCATGACTACCCTCCACATACAAAGTGTTGGATTTTGAGGAGTGAGAGCACACACATGCAAAAAATTAGGAAGGAGAAGAAGCTTGGGAGCACAACACAAAAAGTAATACTAATTGTGTAATGTACAAAGATAAGTATCCCTTAGGTTCATGGTCATAAGGGAAAAAGGCATCTTGAATATGGAAAAAAGTTCCCTTGAGATCCTAAGTGTGTTCATACACATCATTACCCAAATATACTAATAACTCCCCCCCTATGAGTGATGTGGTGAACAAACATTTGGCAACCATGTACAAGAAAGTGCTAAGAAATATGGACAAAGATCAATCTAATAAATGGAGTGACCCAAGTCTTCGTAAAAATATTCAAACTTCTCACAAACGAAAGCCTATGTCAAAAGCTATTATCATGTGTCAACACATAAACAAAACTAATCTCTCCATTGGGATCTCTCCCTAAAACAATAATAGTGTCTTAAATATGCTTAGTGTAATCATCGAGCAATTAGTTCCTTGCAACTACTAATACATTCAACATATCAATAACGGTCATCTGCGAAATTCTGACCAACACCCAAATCAACCATAGCGCATATGAGCTACACATACTCAAGTATAGTTGGGAAAGCTACCCTATAATCAATGTCAAAACTAAAATTTTTGGCAATAGATTGCTTCTTTCTCAACCAAGAAATGCATGAGTTACCAAGCATGAAGTAGAAACAACTTGTGGAAACACAAGTTTCAAAACATTGAAACCCAATTAGAGTTAGATAAACCAGAAAATCTGGTGGCAATGATCTTCCTTTGGATAAAACAACCCAAGCTATCAAGTACCAAATAAGTACCAAAAGATAAACTTAACTACATGCCAATGCTTAACACCTAGGCTATGTATAAATCATCTCAATGAGAGGCAACGAATCGAATATCAAGTTGATTAATGTGTACATAAGTAAGGCTTCTAATAGCTTGCTTGTGAGACCACAATCAAATGCATCTCCAACATCATGAAGACTCTATCATAAACAAGTTATCTCCATAAAAGTTGCAATGGGTTTTTAGTCCCCAAGGTTGACACACTAAAACAAAGTGTCAACCAGCTTGCATACATTGAATTCAAAATCCTCCAATATAACATTTCAAAGGACACATTCAAAGAAACCTTAAATTTAGAAATATATATCTCATTAGGACTATTGATCAGCATTACACACACACCTATATATATATATATATATATATATATATATATATATATATATATATATATATATATATATATATATATGCGTGCATGCATGTGTATGCGTGTATGTATGTATGTGTGTGTGTTTCTACACACACACAAACACATATAAATATACATACACACACACACACACACACACACACACATATATATATATATATATATATATATATATATATATATATATATATATATATATATATATATATATATATATATATATATATATATACATATATATATATATATATACATTATATATATACATATACATATATATATATATATATACATATATATATATATATATATATATATATATATATATATATATACATATATATATATATATATACATATATATATATATATACATATATATATATATATATATATATATATATATATATATATATATATATATATATATATATATATATATATATATATATATGTGTGTGTGTGTGTGTGTGTGTGTGTGTGTGTGTTATATATACATACATACATACATACACACACACACACACACACATATATATATATATATATGTGTGTGTGTGTGTGTGTTATATATATATATATATATATATATATATATATATATATATATATATATATATATATATATATATATATATATATATATATATATATATATATATATATATATATATATATATATGTGTGTGTGTGTGTGTGTGTATATGTATATGTATGTGTGTGTGTGTGTGTGCGCGTGTGTGTGTATGTGTGTGTACATGCGCATAAATGTGATTCCAATTGACTATTATAAAATCCATGGGCCAATAAATATGCATGTATTTTTCGTGCCAAGCACGATTGCTTCCTTTAATCCATGGCATATCTTCTTTGAGATGCATGCTTTGTATTCATGTCTTCTTTGCATACAACCACAAGGTTTAAAACATATAATTCTTCATCCAGGTCCCCATTAAAAATGTGGTTGTGATGCAAGACTAATATACATTTCATCCATTATGAGCTATCGGTTCACGAATGTTGTGAATGGTTATCATATGGCACATAGAAGCAAATATCTCATCAAAATCAAGGCCTTTTTTAGCATAATCTTTGGCTACAACCTTAGCCTAAGGATTATAATGAGCAACACTATCATCAAGCTTGTGTTCCAAATTATAAATCCATTTGATTCCAATGACATTCTTGTTAAGAGAAAGCCCATATAAACACTAAGTACCACTCTTCATAATAGCATCAAATTATCATTGCAAAAACCATCCAATTTCTTGTTTTGTTGTGCTTCATTAAATGAGATAAGCTCATTCTCATCACAAAGGCTCAAAACACCGATTACGCAATAATTTAATGCAAAAGAAGCACCATGGGAACCGAAGTGAGAAAAAATAAGGAAAAGTTGTGTCTAAACAGTTGTGCCACAACCATTTTTGCATAGATTTTCATCATCAATGTCTAATCTCTCATTAATAAGTGCATTCTATATATCTACATCAATAAGTGCATTCTCATTCAAAAGTTGTATAAGCTCACAAGTTCCTTCACTAGGTCATACATTTGATTGTCCATTAATGAAAATAGGCGACATAGTGTCACATCCATCATTTGAACTCTATGAAGTGTCATTGGTACATTAAAGTAGAGATTGAACTCCATCCTCCATAAAAACACAATCTCCACTAACCAAAGGATGTTTAACCAGTGGGCGATGCAAAAAATAGCCTTTACTTTCACAATTATACCCAAGAAATATAATTTTCATATCCTTGTCATCCAAGTTCTTGTGTTGTTTCTCATACATTATGCATATACCAAACAAACATAAACATGCAGGTCAGCAACAATGGCTTATAGCAAGGCCGAGTCTCATAAGGAATGATAGATTATGAGGCTTTAGTGGGACATTTGTTAAATATATATGTAGCACATACAATAGGCTTAAACCAAAACTTTGAAGCATGATTGACTTTTGGTCAACATATTGTCATTCCCATAAGCAAGAACATTATTCAATTGTGATGTATATGGAACAATTCATTGTTATTTTCACTTAGCAAGACCATTTTTCAAATTCTGATGTAAATAGCAAAATTCATTGTTCTTTTATCCCACACTCAATGAAAAGTGCAATAATTTATCCTAGATCATAATGGAGGATTCCCACTTCACATGTTGACATATTTTTAGTTGTAAGTAAGAACTATTTAGAGTACATAATTATTTAGATATCAGCTTGAGTACATAGACCTATGCATATTTGATAAATTCATCTATAAAATCACATGGGTAATTTTTAAAAGATAATGTCTGCATAGGATCGTAGACATCACTATAAAGAAGCTATGATTTGCGATAAAAACAATGTTCATGAAGTTTCATAGTGATCCTAGAAAGTGAGCTTTTGTGTGCAGCCAATGTGTCTCAAGAGCAATGAGATGCCTGAAATACCAACTATTGGAGTTCAAGAAGCAAGAACATAATGAAGAAAAAGAAGCGTGGAAGATTAACACATTATCGTACTAATTATGTATTGTACAAAGGCAAGTTAACCATCAGGATCATGGATGTATATATAATTGGGGTGAAGGAAACCATAATACATGTGATTCTACATTCGTTTAAAAATGTCATGGATACACATTCAACAATGTGATAAGAAGGATGTTATTATTCTAAGCTTTCTTCTTCATGGGAAGCTAAACATGAAAATTTAAGCCCCGTGTGCCTTGAAGTACACAAACTTATTATGCTTTACAATGCACGGGACATGGAAAAACCCCAAAGTAAAGCAAAAAGCTATCAAGTTTTTTCTTCTATTTTAATAGATATTGTTGAAGATGTTCGAAATGTGGTAAGCCCAAATAATAATCACATGTGATTTCCAAGATCTTTCTAATGCTTAGAACCTTAGCACATAACACACCTTGATCAAATTAAATTAGCTAAATGACAATAGAATAGAGAGAAGTCAATCTTAAAAGATCAAGAGCTGAATGCTACTACATACTAAATAAAATATTAAATGTCAATATACAATTTAATGATACAAAACTAAATATAGGCTAAATGAAAAGGGTTCTAGGTACAAAATGAAGAGAGAGAGAGAGAGAGTACCTAAATGGTATTATGTGAGAGAATATGTGCAATAGAAAGTGAAAGAACTATCAAAACAATTATCACAGTAAACCCTAATCTTAAGTAAAATCTTCTCTATTGTTTAGCAACAACGACAGAACCTTCTCACATTCAAGTAGTAGAAAAATATCAAGTATAGCAGCAACACGTGAATAAACCCTAAAATATGAAGCCACTGCTTCCAAAATCAGCAAATACACTTGATAGTAGGAACAAGATGAAAGGATGGCTTCTAAAAACTCCTCCATATCAACACTATCTCCTCCAAGAATCTTCCTGACTCAAACCCTAGAGCTTGTTCTTGAAGATGCTTAATATTAATTTATATTGTATGCATAATGATCCTCTATTTTAAGGTTTAGAGGCTAGGCAAAATCCCCATCGAAAAAGTCAAAGCAAAGCTCTAAAAATATGATACTTATCATTTTTTCTACCAAAAGTTTTAAGTGTAGCTTTTCATGGGTCACATGCTTTTAAGACTTGCTTTATGATCAATTGATTCACAAACATTAGAATTTAGAAAGCTCTCAAAGAGTACTATCCAATGCTCCCTTTTTTTAATCATCTTTGATCAAATTTTTAGAGAGTCCCCCAAAATTAAGATTGTTAGGATTTCGGCAATTTTAGAGAAATCTGAGCTATTCCCACATTGTTTTCCAAAATATATCCCTCAATGTCATAATGTCATAATGTCATAAGGTTCAATAATCTGCATAACTTTTGATGTTTGATGGATCAAGCATCCAACAGCTTAACTATAGAGAGGAGCATCAAAATATTCAAAACCTTTTACTTCTACTTGCAATGACACATTAACATCCATAAGTGTCTACCTAGGTTTACAATGTGTCGTTTCGAACCTTTCTTGAAGTTTTTCAATGTACTTTCACTGTGTAATATAGATACACTCATTCTTGAATATGAAGACAATGTTAACATAATTACATAAAATACGGAGTTCATTAATATCACATGTATGCTTAAGTTGTGACTTCAAGAATTGAACATCTAAATCCATGGGACCTATTAGAATCATATCATCAACATAAATCGACGATGATCACGATAATCGCCTATGACTTAACATAGAGGATAGGGTGAGCTTTAGAGTTTTCAAAACAAATGGACAAAAGATATAAATGAATTTTGCATGTCAAGCCCTTGGTGCTTACTTCAAACTATAGGGTTATTTTATAAGCTTGCATACTATATATTCTTTACCTCATTCTTCAAAAAACTTCTAGCTACTAAATATGAACATCTTCATGAAGATCACAACTAAAAAAAGATATCTTGATATCTAATCAATCTAGTTTCCAACCAAGGAATGCAAGAAGAGAAAGAACAATCTTGACTACGATCATTTTATAAGTAGATATGAAAGTTTCATCATAGTCAATATCTTTTTTTTGTGCATAACCTTTGACAATTAATCTCGTTTTATACATGTTAATTATACCATCTTTTTTCCTTTTGATCTTAAATATCCACTTCACACAAATAGCTTTTTTCTCTTTTGGTAACTTACAAAGCTTCCATGTTTGATTCTTATGAATAGAATCAATCTCCTCTTGTATTGTTCTCTTGCAAACATGACTTTGTAATACATATTTGGCACTAGCGAATTCATTCTACTTTGAAATAACTGCTAGAATGTTATGAATCTCAAAACATTCTGCATAATTTACCTTATTAGTTTGATCTTTCTTTGTTTGAATTCTTGTTTCCTTGTGAAGTTTTTTATACCACTATCTTGCATTATTTGAAAAACCACTTTAAAAGTATCTTAAAAACTAGTGCAACATCTTGTTTCTCTGCAACTCTTTCAGCTCGAGCTCTTGAAATTTCTCTGATTTCATAAGTTAATAAATCAAGAGGTTATGCAAAAATAGGAGAGGATAGTGTAAACAGTGGTGACTATATAGCAGGAGTTATAACATTCTCTTTACCTTTATCAATAAAAACTTATGGGGTTTCACAATATTGTTCACCCCCCTTGTACAATTGAATGTAAGAATCCAAATTTCTTTTGAAAAATTCATAATCATCTACTTCAGTAAAATCTAGAGTTTTTGCAAGTTTATCATAAATGTGGTTTTAAGCTATATATGCATTGCGTGAGCGTAGGATTTTTACTTATTTTTAATGCGTAAAATCCGTGACATTTTCTTTTTATAGCACAACCAATAAAAATATCAAGCTTACAATGATAATTTGTTTGATTATGAACATAAAATGAACTAGAAATTTTGAAATAATTCATGTTGAATTTCTTTCCATAATAACTTTCATAACATGTAATGCCCTTCAAAATTTTTATGGAAGACCTATTTAGAATGTGATTACTTGTGTGTGCTATATCAAAAAAAAACTTAGATGAATGGTTCTTTTGAGACATCATACACATCATTTCAACAATTGCCATATGCTTTCTTTCTGCAACATCATTATATTCTGAAGTGTAATCAGTAGTAATACCTTTGTCTTCAAGAAATGACTTGAAAATCCTTCAACATGTCCTATTTTGTCACTTCTTTAAATCTAAATTTTAATTTGACTTCCATTTTCAACCATAATTAAAAACTTCTTGAAGATAGGAAAGACTTCAGACTTTGCTTTTAATCCATAAACCCAAGAATATATAGACAAAACATCAATAAACACGACAAAATATCTATAACCTTGAATACAATGTGTTCTCATAAGCTCAATAACATTTGAATGAATACATGTAGCCTTGAACAGTATCTATGCTTATAAGCTCAATAACATTTGAATGTATAATATGCAATTTTCTTATACCAATTATGTATACATGCTTCTTGAAAGGTAGCTTGTGAAGATTTCCTTGAAGACATCCGTCATAGTTTCAATATCATTTAGTAAAGTAAAAGCAGACAAACTCTTCACCATACCTTGATCTTTAATATGCTTAGGAGTTGTGTAATTGATGACTAAATCTAGAATTCCATGACTTCATATTCACCTTTGATGTAGAAGATGTAACAACATTAGCATGACTAATTTACGATAACACAAGCATTCCACTTTTGTTTCCACTTTGTAATAGAAAATGCTCCACATTTGGTAAGAGAATCTAGCATGAATCTTTCTTCGAAAACAGCCTTATACCCATCTGATAAGAAAGTAGACATACAAAGAAAATTCTTCTTCATTTCTTGAAGATAAAGAACATTAAAAATAGTGAAATTTCTACCTGCTCTTGACTTTGAAGTAACTTTTCCAACACCTACAACATCCAAGTCATGACCATCTGCAACTTATAATATGCTTAGGAGCTCCAAAATAAAAAAATTCAAGTATTTTTAAAGATTGCATAAATGTTGCTTGATCAAAAGTTATCTTCAATACTGACACATGCATAAGATTCTTTATTTGAAGACTTGGGTTATGAACTATCTTCAACATTACTACTTCATGCTCTTTTCTTCTCATTAAAAATCCTCTTTTTGCATTCTACTTTAAAATAATATGTTTCCTTTCAGCAATGGCATATACCTTTCTTTAATATGGATGTAGTTAAAGTAGGCTTCTCTTTGGGTGTGGAAGATGGAGTTGAAGTAGATGTGGAAAAAGATGTAGAAGATGATTTTGAAGTAGATGACTTACCTTCCTTCATATTTTGTTGATTCTTCATCTTTCTAGGCTTTTTCTTCTTTTCTTTATATAGCATGGCTTCATCATTCTCTTCTATACTCTTCTATTGATCTTTATCTTGAAGTAACAAGAACGACAAGCCTTCAAATGCTATTTATTAATCTCTTGTATAGAGAAAGAGAAGTAAAAAAAGATATGTAGATGGAAGTGAATTTATGAGAGTATTCACCATCTCTTCATCAAATATACTAACTCAAATATTAAGAAGTTGTTCTTGTAAATTCTTAAGCTTCAAAATATGTTATTGAATTAACGCACCAACTTTCATTCTTTTGTTGGCTAATTATCTCCTCAAATGAGCCTTTCTTGCAAGATTACTACTTTGATAGAGATTCTCCAACTTCAACCAAGCCTAACAAGAGGTTCTACATGACTTGATTTGAGAAATAATCTCTTCACTTTCATAACAATGAGTGAGTGTTTGTGCATCTCTAGAATCCCATCTAGATTGCTTTTGTGTAGGAACTAACTTGATAGCTTCTTTGACTTTGAATGATGAGAGGACCTCTTTCTCTTCTTCTTCAACCTTGTGTTGAGCAAAAATTAAAGCCATAGATTGGATGAAGAAGCAATATCCTCTATAACTTTTGTCTTGGCCTAGGCTACTTACCATTGACCATATTCAATAAGTCCTTTCAAACTAACAAGTTTCTCATCATAAAACTTGACATTTGATAATTAGACATTCCATCAAATTTGTCTTCTTGTTCCAATCTATCTCTATAGTGACCCATCTTGAGTTCTAGGGTATATGTATATTATGCTCTGATACAAAATGTTGAAAGTGTGTTAGACCCAAATAAAATGAGATCAATGATAATAGAATAGAGGAGAATTTCAAAAGTGCAGCAATGAAGTGCTATTGCACCCTAAATAAAGTACTAAATGTCAAATTTCAATATACAATGCATGTAATGATACAAAACTAAATATAGGCTGAATGAAAAGGGTTACAGGTGTGTGTGTGTGTGTGTGTGTGTGTGTGTGTGTGTGTGTATGTGTATATATATATATATATATATATATATATATATATATATATATATATATATATATATATATATATATATATATATATATATATATATATATATATATATATATATATAGAGAGAGAGAGAGAGAGAGAGAGTACCTAAGACATATTATGTAAGAGAATATATGCAATATGAAGTGAAAGATCTATCAAAAACAATTATTACAGCAAATCTTAATCAGAAATTAGGTATTCTCTGATGATGAGCGAGAGCTATGGAACCTTCTCACAATGATATAGTAGGAAAATACCTACTATAATAGCAATGTGTGAAGAAACCTTAAAGCCAAATGGAGGGATGGTGGCCAAAAACAACTCCAAATTTGCACCATCTCGTCCAAGGGCCCTCCAAGCTCAAAACCCTAGAGCTTGATCTTGAAGATGCTCAAGATTAGATTTATATTGTGTGCATAATGGCGAAAATCCTCATCAAAAGTGCAAAACTGAGGCTTTGAAAAGCTAATTTTGACAACCTTTTGTGCCAAAAGCTATAGGTGTACTGTAGCTTTTCGAATCGAATTGCTTTTAAGACTTGTTTATGATCGATTATTTCACAGCCATTGGATTGAGTGCTGTTCTACAATTAAAACATGGCCATTGATCTTAAAAAGATGAAAAGCATATATAAAAACAGAAATTAGGGTTCAACTTTTCAGCCACTTTCAAGTGTTAGATGGTTGTTACATACCATTAGAAAGCACTCAGAGAGTACTATCCAATGCACCAATAAAAAATCCTGGCCATCTTTGAGCAAAATTTGACTACGTCCAAAAATTAGAGGCACTAGTATGAGCTATTCCGACATTGTTTTCTAAGAGAAGATTATCATTATTCCTACATTTAGTCACATGTAGAGGGCCGGGCTACATGCCTCCTTCAGGAAAGGTATCATGGTAGTGTTTGGATTCTTGATCTTATGTCCATATGCATACTTAGTCTTACAACTTTCAGAACAAGTTTGCAAATATATACGAGAGATGGCGTATCTTACGTAAACTCTCATTGATACAGAAATTGTAGACTCAAAAAGGCATATCAAAGGTCAGTTTTTGCATGCAAATCCTATCTCATGCCCGTCTAAAACTGCATTCTTCACTCGATTCCTTCTTTAGCTGAAGACAATATCTCATGCTTTAATGCTTATCATATGCAGCAACTAATCAAAAATTATATGGAAGCAACTTCACTATTGATCTTTGATTCTTGGCATGCCCAATACACATAAGATTTCCTCAAATGCCAGATGTTTTCATAAAGATGATTACTATCCTGCCTCATTACAGCACTCAAGTTTCTTTCCCACAGCCAAGACAAGGGCT
>CM035410.1:83408440-83418440 GCA_020310875.1 Ceratopteris richardii
AAGTTTTCTTTTCTTTTTGAGAGTACAATGAATTTGGAAAGACACACACTCAACCTCGTAAGGTAGAGGCACCCATCTTGGGGAACTCTGAGCCATCCAGCCCCGGGTGGGACTTGAACCCTGGCCATCTGCCTAGGAGTACAAGGCACATCCCCTAAACCACGCCCGCTGGGTTTCATATATAACTATTCTATCAGCATACAAGAACACAAAAGGACAAGAAATAACCAAAAACAATGCTTTTGAAGTGTGAGTAGGTATCAAAGCAAAGTTGAATCACCATATGCTAAGATTGAAGATGAGAGTCACCAATCTTAAGTAGAAATGAACATTGAACATAGGCATTATGGAAAAAACCCATTATCATTATGTTGTGTCACATGATATCATAGAAAGAAACACGCCTTTGATTATGTTGTCATTAGAAGATTATTTTTCAATTTAACACTTGCGGTGATCAACAAAGATAGATAATAGAAAAAAGAGTAGCCGTAAATGATGAAAGAAGAGAGAAGAAAATCTAACAAGAGAGTAAGAAGAGATGTCCCAGAGAGACACGACTTTGCTTCCATCATAGACACACACAAGAGCCCAGAGAGAGGGCCCCCTTGTATAGCAAGTTTCCAGTGGGCATCCACATTCAAGAACACGATATGACAGAGTACAGCACGAGGATCGGGTGGTGTCGCCATCATATTCAGACATGAGCTACAAGGTCGGATCCACATCACCAACCGAGACAAGGAGGCACGATACATGTGGGTATGCTTCGAGATAGCAGCAGAAAGGTGGATCTACATAGTTTCCCACCACAAGGATCCCGATACTCTGGACATGATCAGAAGGAGCCGCCCAGAGACAGTGACTCACCCTATACTGCACTCTCAGAGGAGATACTAGACTATAGCACTCTAGGTGAGGTCTTCCTTATGGGGGACTTCAATGGACACACACAGGCACGCCAGTGAGTCATATGATATGGAGCATTCATTGATCATGAAGAGCAGAGGACCAGAGGACACAAGGACCAACCGGATATGAGCAGACATGGGCCAGGACACCACAGGCTATGACAGACACCTACTTGAGCTCGACAGTCGACACCATCTCGTTATTCAAAACAGGATGCACATATACGACTCAGCTCTACACAGTTTCCCCCACCACACACACACACACTCTCACCACGTAGAGGATCCATGCCCCAAAACCGATGGTATGATGATGAGTGTCGGATGCTACGGAAGCAACTACGAGCAACAGAGCGTACCACAGAGATTACACACACACACACACACACAAAGTGCCGCATGCAACGCTTCACATGTCGAAAGAGGCGGGAATGGGAGGAGAGACACTAGGGACATCTAGCACTTGCTCATGAGCCAAGAATGCAGTGGCATGGCGAGACTTCAAAGAGCGGAGAACGCAGACACCCATTCGAGAGCCCGACACATGGTACAGATATGCGCAGTCTATACCAGATTCCAGACCAGCCACCCATCCCCAAGCCACAGAGCTCACGCCCTACCACCTCTCACTTCTTTACACCCGGGATGGTGAGCCATGTGATCACTCACCTACAACATGGAAGAGCTCGTGACCACTTCGGCCTACAGGCAGAGCATCTGATTTGCTGGTGCACGATCTTAGCACCACTCATCGCCCACCTCTTCAATCGAGCACTGGTTGAGGGGTTCCTTGACTCATGGACCGAGCACACCATAGTGCCCAAACATAAGTCAGGCGATGTTATGGATCCAGCTACACATCGGACGATCATGATTGGCCCCACACTAGCCAAGCTATATGGGGCAGCACTAGAGACAGAACTAAGCACCCTCGCCGAGAGGAAGGGTATCAAAGCTCTAGGGCAGGCAAGATTCCGACGAGATTACACTACCATAGACCACATCTTCACTTTGAGATGCTTGATCGACCAAGCTCGAGTGAGGAAACGGAGATTATATTGCTGCTTTGTGGACTTTCGCAAAGCCTTCGACAGAGTACCCAAGGAGAGACTCTTCATACTCAACATCGAGGCTCCAGAGGAGATGATATGGGGGATCTACGCCATATATGAGAGAGTATCAAGTAGAGTGAAATGTCCGGGAGGCCTATCAGATTCACTTGTTAGCACCATCAGGGTGAAGCAAGGGTGCCCTCTCTCGCCCACACATTTTGGGCTAAACATTGATGAGATAGTGGATTTTGTACCGCAGCAGGGAGGGGCATTGAGTTACGAGCGACCATGGTCCATATTCTTTTATATGTTGATGATATTGTCTTGGTTTCAGAGTCTGAAGAGGGTCTACAGCATCATTTACACGGACTAGACGACTTTTGCACACATCGAGGGCTATCAGTGAATCTTGGTAAAACCAAGGTTTTGATCTTTCATAATCAATGCACGTGAGGAGACAGAGTTCTTTCACAACAGCAAGCGGATCCATCAACGTAGTCAGCTCAGATGTATATCTAGGCGTGACATTCATAGCAACCTCCGGGGTTTCTCCATGTCTCCGAGAGCTCGAGATCACATCACACGAGGATATGCAGCAAGAGCTTTGATGGAGAGACAATGCCACCAGGCCTGCTTTCAGGAGCCCCGCACAAAGGGGTGGCCCTTGACACTTTGGTCACCCAAGCACTTATGTATGGAGCAGCCATATGGGGGCCACAGTTATCTGCATGAGCATGGAGAGCGGTGGAGAAACCATAGGTTCTCATGATTGCCAGACTTATCCGCAGCAAACCATCGGTACCCCATGATATCGTAAGGGCACAGATTGCTGCACCACCGATGCTAGTACCGATGCTAGTAGAGGCACTCTTCTAGATAGTATGCTTATTACACAGGATCCAGAGCATGGATAGAGAGCGCATCACTTACAGAGCTTTCCAGCCATCACGCAACCTGCCATTAGCGAGGGACACCTCCTCATGGTACGCACAGACACGAGATTGGCTAGCCCACCATGGACTTGACATAGATGATAGAAAGACTACCACCAATACGTTATGACTCCCATGCCCCCACCTATTCACTCTCCCATCAAGAGAGGAATAGGATTATCTGTCAGGAGATATGGCATACATACATATAGAGGACATGGGTCAGCCCGAGAGATCCATTGCCACCGAAAATGCTCTACTATCGTGAGCATTTCCTAGAGATCTCATATCAGAGCTTCATTGAGACCCCACGTTACATGGAGATGTACCTACCACACCACCTTCGTGTTGTCATTGGGCAGCTTCGAGTTTCATCACATCAGCTTGAGATCGAGAGAGGTCAGGCCAGAGGAGTCCCCCGAGAGGAGAGGTGGTGCCCAGTTTGCCATACAGAGATAGAGAGCGAGGAGCACTTGAGTACGAGATGCCCAGCATACTTAGATCCATAGTTAAAAAAAAATCATACGATTTTTATTTTTTTAAAATCGTAAAAACCTCAAGCGCGATTTAAATCTCTAGGAACGCTTTTTATTCATAAAAATAAAAATCGTTTTTTTTTCCCATAAAAATAAAAATCGTTTTTATTTTTGTTTAAACTTTGTATTCTGCACTCTTCAAAAATGACTTCTACTTTACATGTATAAGGGTTGGAAATACCATTCAATAGGAATGGTAATTGCTCTTGATAATGAGATCTGCATAGACTTTTAGATATCATGATAATTGACAAAGTACATTAAAAAAAAAAAAAATCGCTCATGATAAATAAAAACCTCGATTTTTATTTTTATATTTTTAAATCTCTACGATTTAAACGATTTAAATCCCGATTTAAATCAGCGATTTAAATCCCGATTCCTTTGTACTATGCTTAGATCTACGAGCACATTTCCAAATTGAGGATTCACTCTAGTTGTGCATGACCATAGGAGACCAGTGGCTCGAGATGGAGAGGGGTCGGACTAGGGGAGTACCTAGAGAGGAGAGGTGGTGCCCAGTATGCCATACAGAGATAGAGAGTGAGGAGCACTTTGTTACCAGATGTCGAGCATACTCAGATCTATGAGCAACGTTCCATATAGAGGAGTCACTATAGTTGGGCATGACCATTGTGTTAGAAAATCAATGTACATATGGTCCACAAATCACATCTCCAGCAATCCAACTTAGGACTTAGCCATTTTTTTGTACATTTTGAGTAAAATTTTCTTAGGTTAGATAGAGTTTGATGAGAGCTATCTAGTGATATGCATCATTTTATCATCAGACATCACAATTAGGAGAAAACCCTAACCCTAGTTTCTGCCCTAAAATGGTATTATGCATATTTCTGAAATTCTTGATGTACAAAATATAAAAAGCTAGGTTATTTGAGTTATAGATGGGAAATTTACCGATAGAAGAAAAGCTACAGCAAAAATTAGCAATAAAAATGAAAGCTACGCTAAATTTAACGAAAGTAATAAAAAGCACGCTAAAAATAGCGATAAAGAAAAAAAAACGATCAACTTTTTTCGTGGATTTTTTCGCATGGGCTTCAATTTCTGTATAAGTGAGGTCATACCAACACTTGAAGATATCAAGGAGCACTTGAAGAGATCGAGGAGGAATTCACTTCTTGCGTTGATGCTGCTAAAGTGTCAATTTTGGAGTTTTGAAGCTTTGGAGGATAAGGAGAGGTGAAGAAGAGACTATTCTCTTGGCGCAAGGAGTCTTCTACAAGTTTGGAACAGCTATCTTTTGTAAGTTTATCCTATATTCTGTTTTAGGGTTTCTGAAACCCTAATTTCAGAATTAGGGTTTGCTGATTTTCAGATCTGTTGCACTTTCTTGAGAGTTTATGTTCACTCCGTTGCTCGTATGCTTCACACATACTCAGATTATAACAGCATAATCTGATTCTTGTATTTCATCTTCTTCTTGTCTATTCTTCCATCTAGTGAGTGCAATATCATATGGTTGAGTAGTACTCCCATTTTGTAATTTGGCCATCTACATTGTATATAGTGTGAGTAAATTTGCTTACATCACATTGTGTGTTTTCTCAATTCTCTTTCTATCTCTCACTTATCATCTTGTATATTAAGTGTGTATGCTCAAAAGATTGTTAGTATTGGAAGATCCTGGGGCCCCAAATTCCAACACATTAGAGACTAGCAGAGGCTGGGGCGATTTCTCACAGCAACATATGAGAGACCATGAGTACACAGCGGACCATTACTCAGTTCTTTCAGCGAGATGGGCTACATCATACAAGCCCACCTTCCATAAACATAGGGCTAACGCTCCAACAGGAAGTGGCACAGAGAGTGCGAAATCAACCACAGAGATGGGAACGCACAACCACGACTATACCAGGAAGATATCTCACGCATCAGGATAGCCCATGACCACATGATGGAGCAGAGGTGCACCACCACCACTTGGGTAGCCTTCCTTTAGAAGGCACTCAGACCGCCGCCGATGTACCACATACTCCACAGAGATGGGAACGCACAACCACGACTATACCAGGAAGATATCTCACGCATCAGGATAGCCCATGACCACATGATGGAGCAGAGGTGCACCACCACCACTTGGGTAGCCTTCCTTTAGAAGGCACTCAGACCGCCGCCGATGTACCACATACTCCACCCACCTCCATCCGTTACGTGTAGCTAGGATATACATATTCACTCTCGTCATCCGGCCCCCACCCCCATGTATTAGATGGCCATTATCTGCAAAGTCAGAACCGCATCTCCCCACGCACCACTACATTACCCCCACTACCTCTTCATCACCCGGTACACTGTCCTATGGTTGTTTCTATGTTCAGCCTACAAAGTTTTGTGTGGCGAGTACTTTTCCATTTTATTTTATTTCTACACATGGGTTACAACAGTTGTACATGGTTTTGTCTCATAGGCCAAATTTGGCCTTCAGAAGACGTTAATATCACTTTCTTTCTTTCTTTCTTTCTTTCTTCTTTCTTCTTTCTTCTTCTTCTTTCTTCTTTCTTCTTTCTTCTTCTTCTTCTTCTTCTTTTCTCTCTCTCCCCCCCCCTCCCCCTAAAACATCTGAAAACCCTAACCCTAACCCTAAACCCAACTTTAACCCTTTCCCCGACCCCAACCCAAAACCCTAATCTCATGTTAAACTTAACTTAATGGATATCCAAAATCATAAAATCTAAAAACTAAAACCTAGAACCTAAACCCCCACACCTTGAAATCGAAACCTTAACCCTAGACCTCTCTCTCTCTCATGACCAAGGAGGAGGATTTATTCAAATTAGATGATAAACTCCACAACACCTTCAAGGACAACAAGAAGCTTATGGATTCCACCATCAACAACATCATTGCCTATCTATCTACGCTTGAAAAAGAGACCAAGAAATTCCATAAAGAAAAAGATCAATGCAAGAAAGAGAAAGGGGAGTGGGAGAAGAGAATGGCAAAAAAAGAAACTTGGGAAGAGGAACAAGAGGAATGGAACAAGGAACGAGATATCTTGAAGGGAGAAATAGCTCTCCTCAAGGCAACGGTGGCATCACTCTCCCTAGAAGAAGGTGAGATTCATACCATTACTAAGGAAGCCCTCAAAAAGGATCCACTCCCGAGGAAGATTGTTATGCACCAACCTCGGATATAAGGAGGGGGAACCATCTCCTTTCACTAAAGCTTGGAGAGTCGGCAAAGATGCCACTAAAAAACGAGCCTTCATCCTCCACTTTCCCAATGGCAAGTCACGATATATTTTCCTTCGCAAAAGGATAATCCTACGAGGACTCGAAGGCCCACCCATCTATCTCCATGATGACCTCACCAAAATGCAAATCGCACATAGGCATGCATGTATGCCCAGGGTACACCAAGCCCGCAAAGAGGGGAAACTAGCATCGTACAGAGATGGACGGGTCATCATAGATGGCAAGGTCATCGCATAGGGACTCGTGGCCTGTGGAACATGAGAAGAGATCCATTTGGGAGTCTCCAACTGCAACAAAGACCTATGGACACACCCAGAGAGACTCGAGGAGGTGATGAGAGACCATGACATCATCCTACTTACAAAGACACATGAGAGTCCAAAGAGAGGATTGCCGCAGATACATGGATTCCACTGGGAGTCTCTACACCGAGGATGCACACGACAACACACATCCCGAGGATCAGGAGGGGTGGCCATACTTTTTCGACGGGGACTACACAATAGATTACAGATCATGGCCCGCGACCCACAAGCCCGATACATGTACATAGCCATATGCTATTTCCCCCACACGCCCTCGCTTCGCCTCCACTAAGCATGACTATTCATCAGGGGAGACCTCACCTTATGCATGTCTATTAAATGAGATAATGGAGTACTCCACGCTTGGTGAAGTCTTCCTCATGGGAGATTTCAACGCTCACACACGCAGTGAGCAGTGCGAGACATATGACGAGGAGGATCCATAGGCACTACATACCCTACAGGAGGAGACTATCATGAGACACTCTGCAGTCAGAGCTCCTATCACAGCATATGGGCGAGATCTACTTAGGCTTGGATCTGAGCATCGTCTTGTCATCTATAACGGGATGCCTCAGTGGCCTACTTCAGGAGGCTTGACTTGCATGCCACATGGGTCTTTTGGGGGAGGAGGGAGCACAGTTGACCATATATTGGGATCCAGGGAGGCCACCCACCTCATTACATCACTTACCATCTTGCCCATACCCATCGAAGCAGATCACACATACCTCTCCCTTTCCATAGAACCCCACATAGACCTATCACATGTACCCCATACACCACCATCCATTTCACACATGAGCTAGCTCCTCTATATTCATATGAGGTCGAGCATGGCTTATGCCTACTACACCCGTCCACCCCCCTCTCAGTTCTCACCTCACATATCTCGTCCATCTTACACACCTCAGCTATCAACTCCTTCCCACACACCACTCACACAGGACATATCCCTCCCCCTCGGACTAGACCCCATAATTGTTGGTATGATGATGAGTGAAGAGCACTTTATAGACACCTACATGTGCGATGAGCCTTGGGAGAGATTACGGAGAGAGAGGCTAGTAGACAAATGAAGGCACTGATCGTCGAAAGCGTCGGGCATTCGAGGAGACACGGGAGCTTGAGTTATACCGTCTATTCATGAGCATGGATAGTGCGATAGCATGGCGTGCTCTTCGTGAGCCTTGTCCGACTACACCCATTGAGAACCCACAGATCTGGCGAGATTATGCAACGTGATTATATGATGTGCCTGGACACCACCCATCCCACATCCACTTGAGCCTCGACCCACACACTCCTCTTTCTTTACTACAGCGATGGTGGAGAGGGCCATGCATCGTATGCAGCACAGGAAGGCTGTAGACCATATTGGTTTATAGAGCGAGCATCTCATCTATGTAGCCTCCACTATAGCCCCGTTGATTGCACACATCTTCAACCGGGCAATAGGGGAGGGTTTCCCAGAGGAGTAGACTAAGCATACTATCGTGCCTATCCACAAAATCTAGCAACACTCTAGATCCAGGCACCTACAGGACTATCATGATCATAGTTTTTCCATACGAGAACCATACTGCAAAAGCATACGGGTATGGAAGTAAGAAAAGAGTATGGAATTTTTTCAAAAATATCATACACGATATCATACATTTAGCACAAAAAGTATTGAGGATTTCAAATATTGTATATACAATAATATAATAATAAAGATCGAAATTATGTTGGCTACTATAGCTTAGGGTATAGTATTTGTGTATTGGTATAATGGAAGAGAGTTTTGAGAGTGAAATTGCATAAAGAAAATATGAAACTGCTATGGATTTGTCCTCAACTGGAATAAATGATAGAAGAGAAAAATCTGGAGTACGAAAAATTTACTCCAACCATACCCATACATTTTCATACGTACGGTATTTTTTCCATACACGTCCGAAAATAACTATGATCATGATTGGCAACATAATGGCCAAGTTACATGGAGCAATTCTTGAGGAGGAGCTTAGCTCATATGCAGAGGCAAAGGGCCTCCGAGCACCAGCCCAGGTCGGGTTCAAACGACCTTTTTCCACTATCGACAATATCTTCATCTTGTGTTGTCTCATAGATGGGGCAAAGGCAAGGAAGAAGATGCTTTATTGTTGCTTTGTGGAATTCTGCAAGGCTTTTGATGTAGTTCCACGTGAGAGGCTGTTCCAGCGCCTACTGAGCCTTGGGATCCTGACAGAGATGATATGGGCCATCTACACTCCCTACAAGAAGGTGTTTTGTCGAGTTCGATGCCCTCGAGGTTTATCAAAGCCCATTGCTAGCACCATTGGTGTTAAGAAAGGATGTCCACTCTCCTCTACACTTTTTGGGCTTTACATTGATGAGATCTCTGATTACATACTACGAGCAGGTGGGCGCCGAGGAGGGGAGCGACCTGGGAGGTACCCCAGTTCACATTCTTTTATATGCGAATGATATGGTTTTGATTTTAGAATCACCTGAGGGGCTCCAATGCCACCTTGGAGCCTTGGATTATTTTTGTTCACATAGAGGATTGGTTGTGCACCTTGGCAAGGCCAAGATCATGATCTTTCACACATCCAGTGCAGTGAGGAGTGCAACCATCTTCACCATAGTAGGAGGGCACGTCGAGGTGGTTACTTCATATGTCTACTTGGGACTTACTTTCACCAGTCTACAAGGACCTTTCAGGGTATGCAGCCCTGGCCATGCTAGAGCAAAGGTGCAGGCACACTTCGAGGAACCCCGTACGAAGGGGTGGCTTTTTGACACACTAGTCACCCCTTCCTTGATGTATTCGGCGACATTATGGGCACTAGGCTTGACGGTCGATCAGTGGGCACAGATTGAGAGGCCACAGGTATGTATGATCTCATCATTCATGCTTGTTCCGTCGCAAGCAAACCATACCACATTACATCATCCGAGCAGAGCTCTCTACACCACCCATGGTGCTCAAGGCATTATTCCATATAGTGAGTTTCATTCAGAGGGTGAGGGAGTTACCACACGATAGACTCACTCG
>CM035410.1:83423440-83438440 GCA_020310875.1 Ceratopteris richardii
CTAATTATAAAGCTCCTTTTTTGCCTAATTTCCATGGGTGAGTCTTTAGGCCTATATGAGAAAGCCTTAGGGGTCACTCTATGTATCACTTGAGCATCAAACTCAAGAATCAATCAGGCTTGGAGGTTACTAACTTCTGGAGGAGGTGTGCCCTAACTTCTGGTGCAGCTTTGGAGGATATTTTGGAGCCAACCATTCAGCTCTTGCTGAATTTTGTGAGTAGCAAGTCTATGTTCGGCTATTCTTCCTTTGTTGTTACACAAGGAGGAATCGTTCTTGTTATTCAGTTTAGGGTTTGCTGTATAAACACTTCTCAACTGTTTCTATTCACTCCAAACTCACATACACACACTCTTCATACCTCTTAGGCACTTGATGAACAAACTCTTGTATTTAGTTCCCAAAATTCTGCCTAGAACACATTCAGTTTTGTAGTTATATACACATTTCATAATCAGTACAGTCAATATCAAGATAGTGAAGGTAAGCATTTAGCTTACTCTTACACTTTGACAAGTTGTGTATTATCTCTCTACTTCTCATTCATCTAATTTTGAGTCTTAAGGTGTGTATGCTAAGGTTCATTTGTTGGAAGATCCTAAAAACCTATAAGTATTGTCATTGAAGCCCACCCCACTTGCAACAGTACACTCGTACACATTCTATTATACGCTGATAACATTGTATTGATTTCGAATTGCATGGAGAGGTTACAATGCCGCTTGGGTGCCTTGGATGAGTTTTGTACACAGAAGGGGTTGACAGTAAACCTTGGTAAAACCAAGATCAAGATATTCTGCACTTCTCCTATGGAGAGGAATGCAACAGGCTTCATGGCAGCCGGAGGACAGATAGAGATGGTCACTTCATATGTCTACTTAGGAGTCACATTCACGAGTCTACCTGGTCCCTTCAGTATGAGACAGGCTGCCACAGATAGGCTCACACGAGGGTTACTAGTTCTTCTATGATCTTCCACACGTCCCCCATTGTGAGGAATGCAGCACAATTCACAGCTGCCAGTGGACAGATAGAGGTGGTCACTTCCTATGTCTATCATGGAGTCACATTCACGAGCTTACCTGGCCCCTTCAGCATGAGGCAGCAAGCCACCGACAGACTCACACTAGGATATGCAGCTTTAGACATGTGAGAGTGGAGATGTCACCAGGCATAGTTCTAGGTGCAGGGTAGGAGACCCGCACGAAGGGGTGGCTTTTTGACACACTAGTCGCACCTGCTATGATGTATGCTGCGACAGTTTGGGCCCCAGGCCTCACAGCCACCCAGTGGAGTGCAATCGAGAGGCCACAAGTACGTATGATCTCACGACTATTTCGCGGGAAACATTCAGTGCCTCATCAGAGGACAAAGAAACAGTTTTTGTGTAGATGTTTCCTTTTTTTTTTTTTTAACAGATGTACTTGATATGCACAACTTAGAGCTCAATTAGGGAGGGACTATTATTGCATTCTTGTAGTTGTGTGTTCATATTGCTGATGTGTTTCTCCTTGGCAACACAAGAAAGGTGGAGAGGGAGGTAGCAGGTGAAGAGTGAGGGCAATTCCTTCTTTCACAGATGTACTTGATATGCACAATATAACTTAAAGCTCAATGCGGGAGACAACTATTGCATTCTTGTAGTTCTGTGCTCATATTACTGAGTTAGGCCTGCTTTTTTTGCTTCTTTTGTAGAGTCTTCTTGCAATTTAGAAAATGTTGCTAGCTTCCCCATTTCCTGTTGAGCTTTTACCATAGCAAAGGTTTTCCTGTTGAGCTTGACATAATTTGAGACAGAGAGACACACACACAAAAAAAGGGGAAAGACCGGCGCAGGGGGGGGGGGGGGGGGGGGAGAGAGAGAGAGAGAGAGAGAGAGAGAGAGAGAGAGAGAGAGAGAGAGAGAGAGAGAGAGAGAGAGAGGGAGAGAGAGAGAGAGAGGAAAACAAATTACAAACATCAGTAACTTTATTCCTCCCTAAACTTCCATATAACATGATGCCTACCTGGATATTTTGAATTGTCGAGCTTATGGGGTGTTTCTGAATGATAATCTGCAGTCATCTCACAGAAATGGTTCGCTATATCGAAAGCTATAGGGTTATAGCTAGCATACTCATAGTCCTGCATGAAGGATACTGTTTTAGTGGAAAGAGATAAATCAATGGTATGTGCTAGATGCCATCAAAAGCTAAAGATTGTTGCTCAGCAAAGAATAGAACTTCCATTCACAAGAGTACGACATGATTAAGATGAATAAAATGAGCTTTCTAATGTGAATGCTGAACATGAACATGCCACATCTATTATTTAAACCAAAATCAGATATTTATACCACATGAATGTTAAGAATCTTGAATAAGATAAAATCTACAATTGAATATTAAATTAAATACAACATGATGACAGATAACCACAACTATCATATCCTACATGAAAACCTATCATATCCTACATGAAAACAGCTTGAACTTGTAAATTGGGGCATCAATATCACCACTCCCAGGCACAGGCTACTACAAATGGGATACCATGTGCAAATTGCAATTCATACCAGACTATTCTTTGAGCTCTCATTCATACAGTAGCTTTTCCAAACCCTACCTCAAAAGCTGCTCCTTCAAGTAATCCTGAAATCCTCGAATGCGTTCAGTTTCTTTATCATGGACCATATATAACTAAAAAATATTGCCAAAGGGACCTCACTTGGCGTTTGTTAAACATGATGTCCAGAGAAATAAAAACTAAAAGACCATGGACTGCTTCAAATATTGAGATACACCAGGCAAGATCCTCACAGAGCAGGAAAAAATTGCAAATAAAGAAGCCTGTCCCTTATTAAGAGTTTTCAAGTCTCATATACTTCAACTCCAATCTAGTAAGCCTCCTAATGGGCTTAACATTTACAAGTCTTAATCCCTCTCCTATCTCTCAAGAACCTTCCTTAGAAGTTTCCTTGTGCCCTGAACCTCTATTTGAACCTAGTTGTACAACAAACGTATTGATTTTCCACCTTCATTCATGTACTTTGTGATGTACTTCCACTTTCACCAACGTACTTCGCAACAAACCTTTCTTTTTTCCTTGGGCCACATTGGACCATAAACCATGTGGACATTCTCCACAACCTTGCTTGACTGACCGACTGGACCACTTCTGTTGGACTAGACCAAGTGGACCACTTTGCTCAACTGCACTAAGTGGACCACTCAACTATTGACCAGACCACTTCCAACAATTGAACAAGATCAAATTGGAGAAGAAAGGCTAACAACTTACAAGATCATACCAATGCGGCCAAATGATCATGATAGGGAAAATCTAGATAGTTGGATTGGATTTCCCCTTTCCCAAAATCGCAACCACAAGCCTACAAGTTTACAACTGCCTTGGACCAGCAACCTTCTCTAGTTATGGCTCTTTGATACTTTGGTTGCCTCTACTATGCTATATGGGGTACAGGTTTGGGGACCTTCTATAGGTCAGGATGGGTGGAAAGTCATGGAGAGGCCCTTGGTATCTATGATCTCTAGGCTGATTAGAGCCAAGGCCTCCGTACCACATGATATCATTCGAGCGGAGCTAGCTGCTCCCCCTATTGAGATTGAGGCACTCACTAGAGCAGTCTCCTTTGTACACAGCTTGTGGGACACTACCAGAGATAGATATACGAGGCTGGCCCTCGAGTCATCCAGACAGCTAGCTCTGCAGGGGGATACATCATGTTGGTTTGCACAGATGACATCATGGTTTCAGACACATGTTTTTACCATGGAAAGGCTGCCTCCTTTCCAGTACTCTTTACAGACACCCCTGATGTACCTGACACGGGTGGAGATTACTAGACTCATTCGTCAGGATCTGATCCAGCTGGACACCAGGAGGACTGGATTGAGCCTACACAGGAGTTGGGTACAAAGATGGCTTTCTATAGAGAGCATCTTCTACACCTCACAACAGATGGGTTTGTGACTCGTCCTAGCTATATGGATACACACCTTTCCCATGCCTTGCGTTGTGCCATTGGCCAATTGCGCACATCCTCACATCAGCTTGAGATTGAGATTGGCAGATTCAGAGGGGTACCATAGTTAGTAAGGTACGATCCGTACGATTTGTACGGTACGTATTAGTACGGTACTACATACGTACCTTAAGATTTTGGGCTCCTCGTACGATATTCGTACGTTCATAAGGTACGGTGACAATAAATGTATAAGGGAGTATACATCTATAAAGAGTATTATTTGCCATGAATATGCATAATATTGTATCTATGCATAAAGATAATTGTTCTCCAACTAGTATAGATGAAAAACCAATGTATTTCCTTCATAAATTCTAGTTAAAATGGAAAATAAAACACATGCACTTTTTTGGTACGCATTGGTACGAATACGTACTAGTACGTACGGTACGAAAAATACGTACGAAAGGGTTCGTACTGGTACGAATAGCAACTATGAGGGGTACCAGCAGATGGAGGATATGCCGTCTATGTCACCTAGAGCCAAAGACAGAGCTACATTACATATGTCATTGCACCGTATACTATTGAGATACGGGGCCGTTTTCATTGTCTATTCAGAGAGGGTTTTGGGCCTCTATCTAGAGTCATGAGTTTTGAGGATCAGAGATGTCTTGGACTATATCTACTAGAGGTACACATACATAGAGACACTCTACTGAGGAGAGCTGGAGGGAGACAGTCCCAGAGACAGATTACGGATTTCATTACACCAGACACTGGGCAGCTAGAGGAGCAGTCAGTAGAGCATCTAGTACAGAGCTCTGTCCACACTCATACAGCCACTGTCCACACTCATACAGCCACTAATGGCACTCTCATAGACCGAGCAGTGGAGCTAGGGAGATCTAGACGACCGAGAGTGAGAGGCGCTACACAGTATCGACAGAGACTACAGCAGACGATTCGGGCTGTACTTTTCAGACGCCCACAGTGCAGATGAGGATAGATCTCCAGCCTTGTATATCAGCACATCCCTCCTATGTATCAGCCCTTTGTTGTATTAGTCTTCGTGTTAGCCTTTTCCAGCTATTTTACATCTTTCATTTTCAACACCACTTCCGTAAATATATCATTTCATCTCTCTCTCTCTCTCTCTCTCTCTCTCTCTCTCTCTCTCTCTCTCTCTCTCTCTCTCTCTCTCTCTCTCTCTCTCTCTCTCTCTCTCTCTCTCTCTCTCTCTCTCTCTCTCTCTCTCTCTCTCTCTCCCCCCCCCCCCCTCCCTCCCTCCCCCCCCCCCCCCCCCCCCCATACTAGATGCTCTTTAATTCGTTAAAATTTAATGATGAAATCATGAATCATGATGTTTCAGATTATTGTCTAAATTCTAATGTCAATTTAGGATTTGATGTCTGATATTCTATGATGTATCATGTATCTTACATGTGATTGATATATATATATATATATATATATATATATATATATATATATATATATATATATATATATATATATATATATATATATATATATATATATATATATATATATATATATATCAATCCTGAATTTTATTTTTGGTCGGAACGTACTAAATGAATTAAACGAATAATTCGTGAATTAATTCTCACGAATTAAATCGTTCATTTGTACCATGCTCACTAGTGATTTAAGTAAAACTCAATGTGTTGAGCATAGGCATGTGGCTAAGTGAGTCAGCCACCACATTAAAGTTTCCCTTCCTATAGCTAAGCTCATAATCAAACTCTCGGTGAGTTTTTGTCCATTTAATCTTACGACCTTTAAGGTCGATTGGAGAGCCACTTAATGCCCTCTTGATCAAACACTAGTATAACTTTGGCACCATATAATTAATGACACCACTTTTCAAAGCATGGGCACTTGCATACAACTCCACTAGACGGAGTAATTCCTATGTGCCCTCTCTAGTTTCTTACTCTCAAAAGCAACTGATCAACTATCTTGAACAAGAACTAGTCAATGATCTTGAACTAGAACTAGCCTCAATCACAAAAGGTCAATAAGGATCCACAGTATGCAACAATTAAGCCATAGCCATTAACTACTTTCGAATTCTCTATACTTCTCTTCTGTTCATCTCCCCAATCAAAGGTTTTCCCTTTCTATTTAAGTTGTTCAATCATCGAAATAGCTATCTTGGCATATAATTCCAAGCGAATCTTTGATATAATCTTGATAAACCTAGGGAGATACGAAGCTCTTCTAGGTTCTTGGGATGTGGTATTCCATGATAGCCCATACTTTATCAAGATCCATCTAGATCTCGTGTTTGAAGATGGTATGACCAACTTCCAAGATATATAACCTCTGTTTTGAAGAATTCACACTTTGACTCCTTGACAAAGAGTGAACTCTCCCATAACACTTGAAATACATTCTCTGTGTTCTAAATGTTATTCTTCTTATCTACTATGGATCAAAATATCATTTAAAAATCAACTACATATTATCCTAGATAGGACCATAATACACTATTCATGACTTTTGTGAATGAGCATTGATGACACCAAATGGCATCACCAAAAACTCATAATATCTATATCTAATCCTAATGGCACTTTTAGGTATATCCTTTGCGATAATCCTACTCTAATAATACCTTGATGATTGATCCAAGAACAAGTTTAGTCAAGCCTCATGTGATTGATCGAATAAGTCATCCAATCTGAGCATAAGAAACGAAATCTTAATGGTTACTTTATTTAGTGCTCTATTGTCTATGCATAGCTTCATTGAGCCGTCTTTTTTCTTTATGAGGAGCATTGGTGATGCCCAGGGTGAGCTACTAGACCTAATAAAACCTTTTCCTAGTACTCCTTAATCTGTCTCTCTACTTCTTGATGTTGTGAAGCACTAAGCCTATAATATTGCCTACATATAGGTTTAGTGCAAGAGACTAGCTCAATGGCATGGTCAATGTCCCCTCTAGTGGTAATCCTCACCAAATCATTGGGAAAAACATCTCCTAAATCCAACATTAACCGATCAAAATTTTTCATAGCACATTCCTGCAAGAAAAAATAACACAATTCTAACTTTATTTACAATTTCATCATGAATACATCACGATTTAGATCTTTTGTGTGCATTAATGTGCTCATCAAAATCTAAACTATACAATAGATACATCCCCTGTACATAATCAAAAACTAACAAAGTATCTAACTCTATACATGAGCATTAAAATGAGAGATGCATTAGGTACATCTCTCTCACCTTGGAAAATCTTTATAAACTCTAGGGTGTTATTCTGGTAGCTAAATGCTTGAATCTCTACTTTTTTAGCCTATTAACCAACATGATTTTATAAATTATGAGTGGTAGGGTCATCTATCATGACCCACACTCTGGTCCCCTATAGACTAGCATAAAGTTTAACTAAGTCATATGGCTCAAATTGTGTGGACCACTTGTCAGTCAAACAACAGGTGTCACCGTGCCTCAGCCACCTTGATGTGTCACTTCCACAACTTTGAAGCTAGTGTCGTGGTGAATGGAAAGTGGTTGCACGAGATGGACTATCTTTTTGCCTCTAACAAAGATCGTACTAGTCCAAGGTTTGGCTTTTTCTCTTTCCCCTTATGCATTACGCGATTCCATTGTGTGGTTGGGAGATAGACATCTAAAGCATAGATTCTCTTTTTTGGCCTTCTCAAAATGATCTAAGGACAATTTGGGCCTGTGAATTCTTTGTTTTTTTGCTAAAAATTTGTTTTCATCATGATTATCCTTTTCATAAACTTACTTGTGTTTATGGTCTTGAGCAATTGATCCATCTCCATAGAAGTGTATTGAAAACGTTTATCGTCCTCATAAATATAAGCATACTCGATTGCCTCTTTAAATGTTTTTGGGGTATTTCTTCTTACTTCTCTTTTTTACTGGCTTTATCTAATCCCTTTACAAACCTTGCAGTCTTTTGAAAGTCATCTAAGCCTTTTAATTTGAGTATGATCTCTTTATAGTGGGATATACATACATACATACATACATACATACATACACATATATATATATATATATATATATATATATATATATATATATATATATATATATATATATATATATATATATATACATACATACATACATACATACATACATATATACATACGTACATACATATATACATACGTACGTACATACGTACATACATACATACATACATACATACATACATACATACATACATACATACATACATACATACATACATACATACATACATACATACATACATACATACATATATATATATATATATATATATATATATATATATATATATATATATATATATATTCCCCTTTTTGGTACAAGTCTCACTTTATTCAATTAGAAAATTAATGTACAAGAGTTCACGAGGGGAGAAAGCTCTCCCTCCCCCCCCCATATGATCTTGCTACAAACATCACTATCTCCATATGATCTAATGTACAAGCATCACCTAATTGTAGGTATACAAATGCCGCACAGATACTTTATCTCCATACATACAAGTGTATACAGTGAAGGAATCAAACATTCTCCAAGAAGGAAGCGAACGCCATTTTGTCCTCTTCAGACATAACATCTATGTCAAGTCGCAATATGAGCTTGCATAAAGTCCATGAAAAATTTGGGACATAACTTTTGTCTTGAAAAAGCTTTTTGTTTCTTAGCATCCAAATATTCCAAAGGAGTAGTGAGATGCATCTCTTTCTAACCAAGTCCAGAACTTTATCGCCTGAACCAAACAAGAAGAAGGTGCTCCCGATTTTAGAGGGTCGCATATCCCACATAGGAAATAGAAAAAGTCCAGAATACATGACGCAAGTCCAGAATACATGATGCATGCTCTCATCGTAAGAAGCGCAATGGGAAAATCGAACACCTTGCAACCCATGCTTGGAGGCAAACGCTCCCAAAGTGAAATGACCCGTGAAAATCCTCCACATGAATATTTTCATCCTGAAAGTGAAAGAAGATTCCTAGATAAGTGAAAATCTAGCATGCCACCGTGAGGGGGCTTTCTGAAGCTTCCAACACGCATTGCATTGAAGGGCAATATCATCTGAAGGAAGAAGCGAATGATAGAAGGTATTCGCTTTACCAATCCACCATGTGATATGCTTCGCCAATAGCCAATCACGCCATGGATCACAACAATCAATGGAGAGGGGAACTTGATATTGCTGCAAAAAGAGGGCTATTTGAATCCATTTGGATCAATAGGCCGATCCCATGGCATAAGTTCAAAGAATAGCTGGAAAAGATAGAATTTTCCACTTGGAATCATAGCACTTTGCAATAGAATTAATCCCCTTGTTGCTGAAGTATAGAATTTTCCACTTGGAATCATAGCACTTTGCAATAGAATTAATCCCCTTGTTGTTGAAGTATCGTGCTGCCGCCCCCAAAGAAAAGGCTAAGGGTGGATTTGTTAGGAACGACCAATAAGGAGACAACAAAGTAAAAGAGTTTCCCACATAACGTTGCCGACCATTCCATTTCAACGTAAATCCAACATGCTTAAAACTTTGAAGCAAAATATTCAGCGTGTGTGAGGAAGAACGCACCGGGGCATGGGAGAAGAACTTAATCCATACATCCAAATTCCAATTTCCTTTATAATATACCATTGCATTCTCCATAAGTTGCCAAAAAAATTTAGCCCATAGAGGTTTGAAAGAGGAGGTAATACGCATAATAAAAGCTGTTTGCCATGCCATTATGTGAGCATGAAGATGTAAAATTCCAAGGCCCCCCTGAGCTCGAGCTGACAAACATATCTCCAGGTTGAGAGCACCAATGCACAATTATGTTTTTATTCCACAAGAAGTTTTTTATCAATCAATTGAAACCTTGAAGCTGACACTTCTTCCAATCCAACAATAGCAAGTAATACATAAGATAAGGTTGCAGAAAAGCTTGAACTATTCTTATTCTAACATGTAATGGCCATTGCGAAGCTGGCCACAACTCCCTTTTACCAGTGAATTTACACACACACACACACACGTATATGTATATATATATATATATATATATATATATATATATATATATATATATATATATATATATATATATATATATATATATATATATATATATATATATGTATATATGTATATATGTATATATATATATATATATATATATATATATATATATATATATATATATATATATTGTCAGGGGAGCACTAGATTGTGCTCTCTGACTACACAAGACAAGATTTCGGAAACACAGTTCTGATTACAAGAATACCCACGAAGGGAAAATGCTACAAGAATATACGATCGATACAAGATGTCCCACAACCCGGGACCAATAGGTATGGAAAACTCGACTAGAGATGATACAGGAGATCCCACAACCCGGGATCGTAGGTAGGAAACAAGATATCTCGATTACAAGAAATCCCCTCAGGGATATGAACTGGATACAAGAAATAACTAGAAAGGATCTCGTACTACGAGATTACAATAGGACAAGAAAGGATGTCCACAATACAAGACTAGACAAGACTAGAGCTAGAAACAAGACTAGAACTTGAACTGGAACTTGAATGTACTTACTTGGAGGTCACGACTCCTTGAGCTCCCAAGACTGGCATTGGCAAGACTGATTATGAATGTGGCCAACCCCTCCTTATATAGGTTTTCAAGGGCGGTTCCCAAGGCGGTTGCGAACTGATGATGTCATCATGATGTCATCGATTTGTAACAAGACCTCCCAATGTCAGAATTCAGCGAATAGACAGTTGATCTTGGGGTTTTGGCACATTCCGGACGCAATGGAAGCATTGGTTTCTCCTAATTCTGAACCAATCATGAGATACAGGGTTCACATGGAATCTTAGGTTCAGGATGGTTTCCTTCGTCCATGACATCACCTCCCCCTCAAGCGACGAGTTCCACGAGGAGCGGTCATGTTATCTGGTCTCGGCTTCGTTGGATTTTTCTTATGGAATTCTCGAACCTTGATTGGTGCTCTCTGAAGGTTTTCTGCAGGTTCCCAAGTACGATCACTGATGTCATACCCTTTCCAATGAATAAGGTATTCCAATCTTCCCCGGGATATTCTGGAATCTAGGACATGCTCGACTTCAAATTCTTCATGATCATCAATCTCAATAGGTGGTGAAGGACTAGGTCTCTCCCCCCTCAATGGTGAAATCTGATATGGTTCCAACATGGATACATGGAAAACTGGATGTATTCTCATGGTACTCGGTAACTGGAGTTTGAAGGTGACTGGATTAATCTTGGCCAAGATGGTAAATGGTCCAAACTTTTGATGATCTAACTTTGCACAAGGCCTTGAAGTTTGTAAATTGTTTCGGAGTAACCATACTTTATCCCCAATTTGATACGATGGATTCTGGACACGATGTTGATCTGCATAGTACTTATATTGTTGTTGAGCTTTATGGATCTCTTCCTTCAGTTCTTTGTGAATGTCCATCAGGTACTGGGCCTTGTCTCTGGCAGCTGGGTTCTTGACATGATTTGAGAGTTGTATATCCATCCTTGGATGTTGTCCATAGTTTGCAAAGAAGGGAGTTTGCTTAGTAGATGCATGAACACTATTGTTATAGGCAAACTCTGCAAAGGGTAACAACTCAAACCAGTCATTTTGGTGATAGTTGCTAGTGCAACGGAGATATTGCTCCAGGACTTGATTCACTCGTTCTGTTTGTCCATCAGTCTGTGGATGATTTGCTGTAGATAGTTTAACTTGAACACCAAGGAGCTTGCAAAGACTGTTCCAAAAGCTGGATATGAACTGTGGACCTCGATCACTGACAATGTCATCAGGCAATCCATGAAGCCTAAATATGTACCTAAGAAAAAGTCTGGCAGTGGCTGCACCTGTGATTGCCTTGGTAGTTGGAATGAAGTGTGCCATCTTTGTAAATCTATCCACAATAACAAGAATGGCATCATACTTATCTGACTTTGGTAGATCTGTGATGAAATCCATCGACAATGAAGCCCATGGCCTTTCTGGAATAGGTAGAGGTTGCAAGAGGCCATGAGGTTTATGTCGGGGTACCTTAGATCTATTGCAAGTATCACAGGTTCGAATGTATTCTTTGACTTCCTTCCACATCTGAGGCCACCAAAAGTCCCTTGATATGAGTTCTATTGTTTTATTTACTCCAAAATGTCCTGCTGCAAGGTTGTCATGGCGTTGTTGAAGTACTTGGATCCTGGGCTTTCCTGGAGGGACATACAATAGGTTCTTATAGAGTAGTAAACCATCCTTTTCCTGAAATTCGTTTACTTCTTGGAATTTTCCTTCTTGAGCTTTCTGCTTAACGTTACAAAACAATTCATCCTGTGGTAGATTCTCACGGATCAACTGATTCAAGGCTGAATCTTCATGATGGCTTGAAGAGATAGCTGCTAACTGGAGATGCTCGGGCTTGAGTAATACACTCTCTTGTTGATCAAAGGCCTCTTCACCCTTCTTTGGTGCAAGGTAAGATCTTCTGGATAGGGCATCTGACTGACATTGATGACGTCCTGGACGGTATGTGATGACAAAGTCGAATCTGGATAAAAAGTTACTCCATCGAGATTGCCTTCTATTGAGGATCCGGGTGGTCATAAAATACTCTAGGTTCTTGTGATCTGAATATACAATGACTTTATGAGCTGCTCCTTCTAGATGGTGACGCCAGGTATCAAACGCGTCTACTATGGCAAGGAGTTCTTTATCATGAATTTCATAATTAATTTCTGGAGGGGAAAACTTCCTTGAATGATATGCAACTGGATGTAGTTGTCCATCATCTCCATATTGGGAAAGAATGGCCCCTAGAGCAAAGTCCGATGCATCTGTCTCAAGGAAGAAGGGCTTACTAGAATCAGGATGAACTAGGATTGGAGCAGTAGTGAATGCTGATTTCAAGGTCTGAAAGGCCTTCTCTGCTTCTTCGGTCCATGAGAATTTGGAGTTCCCTGTAAGCTTGGTAAGAGGTGTCACTATCTTGGAGTAATCTCTGATGAATATCCTATAGAAATTGGCAAACCCCAAAAAACATTGTACATCTCGAACACATGAAGGTGGTTGCCAATCAAGGATTGTCTCAATCTTCTTAGGGTCCATAAAAATTCCTTTATCTGATACTATGTACCCTAAAAATTCCACTTCTGTCTTATGAAAAGAACACTTCTCCAATTTCGCATACAATCCTTTTTCTCTTAGTTTCTCTAGGACTATCTTTACATGATCTTCATGATCCTCTAGATTTTTTGAAAATATCAAGATATCATCAAGGTATATTACAACAAAATCATCTAAATATTCTCGAAAAATATCATTCATCATATGTTGGAAGACAGCTGGAGCATTTGTAAGACCGAAGGGCATAACTACATATTCAAAATGCCCATACCTTGTTCGAAATGCTGTCTTCCATTCGTCTCCTTCTCTGATCCTGACAAGGTTGTAAGCTCCTCGAAGATCAATTTTCGTGAAGAATTTTGCTTTTCCAAGGCGTTCCAAGAGCTCTGATATGAGTGGTAGAGGGTATCTGTTTTTTATAGTGACTTTGTTCAATCCACGATAATCTACACACATCCGGAGAGTCCCATCCTTCTTCTTTACAAATAGAATAGGAGCTCCTGCTGGAGACTTCGAGTGTTTGATAAACCCCTTTGCTAGATTCTCATCAATGTTCTTGCGTAGTTCTGTAAGTTCCTCTGGAGATAGTCTGTAGATTGGTCCAAAGGGTGGTTGTGTTCCCTCTTGAAGATCTATGGGACAATCATAAGGTCTATGCTCTGGAAGGATATCTGCATTCTTCTTTTCAAAAACATCTTCAAAGCCGTTGTACTGATTGGGTAGCTGTACTGGATCATCTTTCTTGGATTCTTGAGCTGGTATGGCATAGATCATATATGTAGGTTCCTTCCTTACTGCATGTATGAAGGCTTTAGCTCCAACATATGTTGGGTTCTTCTGGATATCTCGACGGGTGATTTTATTCTTTTCCCAATTAATTTCTGGATTATGTTTCTTTAACCACGGCATTCCGATGATAACCATATTTGCTGGACTCGATATTACATTGAAACATATGTGTGAATCATGGTCACCAAGGTGTACTCTTAGTGGTATGGTTTCCATGGTTATATTCCCCGATGCTAGAGGCCGTCCATCTACTACTTCGGCTACTACTGGTCTGTTCTTTCGAAGTACTGGAATTCCATGTTTCTTAACGAGTCCTTCATCAATGAAACATGAGGACGCTCCTGAATCTACTAGAGCTATGAGGGAAAGGGTCTTCTTAGACAGGATTAACTTGACAGGGGCAAGACATGTTTCTACGGGTGTGGATGGAATTATGAGACCCTTTCGTATATCATGGTCCGGCTGTATGGTCTCTTTTACAACTGGACTTCCTCGTTTCCCTGCTCTACAAGGGTGGCTGCGACTTTGGAGTTTGTTCTCTTGTTGGGACAATTAACTGCAATGTGGCCAGGGTTTCCACAATATAGACATAATTTGTTATCCCTCCTTCTTTGTTTCTCTTGTGGTGTTAGAGGCTGGAACCTAGTTACATCTATCTGCATAGGTTCGGGCATAGTGTCATCTCTAGGAGTAGGCTGGAAAGGTTTCCATTGGCGAGGTCTTCCTTCTACTTGTTTTTCTTGTTTCCTTTCAAAAAGACGGTTATCACATTGAATGGCTTGGTTGATGTATTCATTCAATGTCTTCACCTCTGGCATCGTGAGTAGAAGGTCCTTCACGTCATCCCTTAAGCCCCATCTAAATTGGCTAATGAAATAATCTTCATGCCAAGTGAGGTCACATATCAATTGCCTAAATTCTGATGCATAGGTAGAGGCAGGGCGGTTACCTTGACGTAGCTTTCGAAGTTTTGTTTCTGCCACTCGACTCGTGTCTGCATCTCCAAATGTGGCGACAAGCTCTCCAAGAAATGCCTCATAATTATGAAGTACGGCCATATCCTTCTCCAAGATTGG
>CM035410.1:83445940-83500940 GCA_020310875.1 Ceratopteris richardii
AAGTAAAGGCATGTGAAGAGGACGCAGTACGCAAAAGTGTATGTATGTTCCTCAACTTAAAATTTTGTTTTTATTCCTAAAGTCACTATAGGACAAAATAGGGAGTCGATTGTGCATATTTTGAGACATTCTTGGGACATCAAAGTGAGCACCAAGATACTCTGTCAGTTAGGAGCGGCGTACGTAAGGGAATCGACATTCAACTCAAGGCATGCATTATTCTTGGAGTTAGACTAAGCAAGTGAGAGCATAGTCTTCACTAGGTGAGAAGAGCAAGAGACATTTTGTCAGGGGAGCACTAGATTCTTCTCTCTGACTAAAGTAGACAAGATTTCAGAAATACACTTCTGATTACAAGAACACCCACGTAGGGAAAATGATACAAGGATATGTAACCGGGAAGGTGTCCCACAACCCAAGACTGATAGGTATGAATAACTGACCAGAGATGATCTTGTCCCACAACCCGGGACGGATAGGCTTGAAGCAAGATCTCTGGGTTACAAGAACTCCCTTCAGGGAGATGATCTAGATACAAGAAATAACTAGACAAGATCTCCTACTACAAGATTACAAGAGGACAAGGCTAGATGTCTAAGAACTAGACTAGACAGGACTAGAACAAGGAACAAGACAAGCTGGAACTAGAACTTAGAGAGTACTTACTTGGCGGTCACAACTCCTTGAGCTCCCAAGACTCGTATTGGCAAGACCCAAGACTTGTATTGGTAATATTGAGATGAATGTGGCAAACCCCTCCTTATATAGGTTTTCCAAGGTAAGTTCAAGAGCGGTTACGAGTTGATGATGTCATCGATGATGTCATCAATTGGAAAGAAGACCTCCGGGTGTCAAAATTCAATGAATAGAGGATCCATTTTGGGGTTTTGGCACATTCCGGATGCAATGGAAGCATTGGTTTCTCCAAATTCTGAACCAATCATGAGATATAGAAAGTGACATGGAATCTAAGGTTCAAGATGGTTTCCTTGTCCATGACATCACCTCCCCCCTCAAGCGACAAGTTCCACGAGGAGCGGCCATGTTCTCTAGCTTGAGTTTCATTGGATCCTTTCTATGGAATTCATCAACCTTGAATTTTGCTCTCTGAAGATTTTTTGTAGGCTCCCAAGTAGGATCACTGGCATCATACGCCTTTAAATAAATAAGGTATTTCAATCTTCCTCTAGAGATTCTTGAATCTGAGACATGCTCAGCCTCAAATTCTTCATGATCCTCAATCTTGATAGGTGATGAAGAAATGGGTCTCCCTTGAGCTTCCTTAGGTTCATCACAAGATAGGTCCTTTGAGCTTTTAGTGGTGTGTTGTAGTGTTTTCAAGATCTTTGGAGTGTCTTGAGTAAGCAGAACTCCTTGATTGAACATGAACTCCTCCTTGTCCTTTATCTTCTTGTTATCTTCATAATTTGTATGCTCCATATCATTCGTAATCATTTCTTGGTCTTCAAAAGTTCTTGGTTCGAATTTTTGAGGAATAGTGTCATGATTATTCAACACTTCTAGCTCTTGGACTTAGCTTTCTTTGAATAATTGATGCTCACATTGAACTTCCTGATTGATAACATCCTCCAAGGTATTTCCTTGAGGCATGGATAGCAAGAGATATTTGACTTCAGGATTGAGGCCACTTCGAAAAAATTAACCATGTACTCTTCTTGATATGTAGTTCCACGAAACAACATCTTGATATTGAAGGCATAGCTTGAAACTGATCGATCATCTTGTCATAGCAATCTTTCATCTCTCGGACATGTTCGATCAAGTCCTTTATGGTAGATTGAATCTCCTTGCATAGGGAATCCATGGTGCCTGGTCTTGATGAAGAGAGTCTTGCCAAAATGTCAGGGGAGCACTAGATTCTGCTCTCTGACTACAGTAGACAAAATTTCGGAAACACACTTCTGATTACAAGAACACCCACATAGGGAAAATGATACAAGAATACGTGATTCATACAAGGTGTCCCACAACCCGAGACTGATAGGCTAGACCATAGATGATACAAGGCGTCCCACAATCCGGGACGGGAAGGTTTGAAGCAAGATCTCTGGGTTTCAAGAACTCCCTGTTACAAGAACTCCCTTCAGGGAGATGATCTAGATACAAGAAATAACTAGACAAGATCTCCTACTACGAGATTACAAGAGGACAAGGCTAGATGTCTAAGAACTATACTAGATAGGACTAGAAGAAGGAACAAAACAAGAACTGGAACTGGAACTTAGAGAGTACTTACTTGGCGGTCACGACACCTTGAGCTCCCAAGACTCGTATTGGCAAGACTGAGATGAATGTGGCCAAGCACTCCGTATATAGGTTTCCCAAGGGCGTTTCAAGAGCGGTTACAAGTTGATGATGTCATCGATGATGTCATCAACTAGAAACAAGACCTCCGAGAGTCAAAATTCAACGAATAGATAGTTGATCTTGGGGTTTGCATGTTCCGGATGCAATGGAAGCATTGGTTTCTCCAAATTCTGAACCAATCATGAGATATAGAAAGTGACATGGAATCTAAGGTTCAGGATGGTTTCCTTGTCCATGACACATTCAACCAGTGCACGACGCAGAGAAGCAAGTGTGAGACAAAGTGTGCAAGAAGGGTGATCTAGTGTGTGCGGAGAAGGTATGCAGAGAACCAGTAAGCCAGACAACCAAGGTGGCACAAGGACCATTGAAAAGGTGTGCACATCGACAGAAGGTGTTCCTCTCCCTCCTACCCCATTGGAAGCTTGAGTGCAAGGTGTGCACAAGAGAAAGCTCCTGGAGAAGGTGGAGGTATGGTGCAGAGAAGGTCGGCGGCATAAAGAACTTTGGGTATCTTGCAACCTAGCGTGTGTGTGTGTGTATTCATTGGGATTAAGCACTCCACACAGAGATCACTTGTATTTTTTCCTATTGGTAATCAACATACAGAAGCTTATGGTGTCCATGTTCCACTTCTTCTCCTTCTTCTTCCTTCTCCTACACACACTCAAGCCCCTTTCTGCAAAAGAATCCCCCAACATGAGTCAAAAACAACAAATTTAGATCACATATAATACCTTTCAAGAGGGGTCGAAAATGCCCTTTTGCTTGATTTCGCACTTTTTTCGGATAAGCAATCTTAGTATTTCAAAAGTGTTTGCTCTATCCTTTTCCCTTGCATGGGTGAAGCTTCCTTCAATAGCCTTCCGTGAGAGCTTCCCCATATATTCTTCCTAATTCCATTAATGAGAGAATTCATGCTTCATTTCATTCTTTCTCCAAGAAAACTTCCAAAACAATTCTTTGTCTTTCCTTTCATTCATCGTGAATAATTTGTGAAAGAAAGTGGACATATGAGCAATTTGCTTATAGAAAGTTTCAAGAGGAGGATCTTTGAAGAATTTCCTCAAGGGCTGCTATAGAAATGCTTGGGGGCATATGAAAATCACCCAAGATAATAGTTTATATAGCTCAGGCGCATTTGAAAATCACGCAAGCTTACATGAGTAAATGGATAGGCTAGGTGCCTCCCAAACAAAAGTTACGCGTTCAATACCTGACAGCTGCAAGGAGAAGGCTTAGCATTTTACAACAGCACCTTGGGAAGTAGAAAGAAAAGTCCGCACCTATATTAAGGATAAGATTGTTCTATGAGACAAACTTGATGTGTAGGCTATCTATTTATCTATCTATCTGTCTATCTATCTGTCTATCTATCTACCTACCTATTTACCTACCTACCTACCTACCTACCTACCTACCTACCTACCTACCTACCTACCTACCTACCTACCTATCTATCTACCTACCTATCTATCTACCTGTCGATCTATCTATCTATCTATCTATCTATTTATCTATCTACCTACCTACCTACCCACGCACCCACCCACCCACCTATTTATCTATCTACATATCTATTTATTTCTCTCTCTCTCTCTCTCTCGATCTATCTCTCATTGGGCGAGGTGGTTTGAAACAAAACACTCATTTCCGTGAGCACTCCACCTTTGGATAATTCTTCAAGCACAAACTAGCAGAGGGAGAGTCTACTTTTAAGTCAGTGCTTGAGGGAGTATAGCCCAATTGGTATTGAGCACTTCCAAAGACACTTGTGAGTTAGTTTTGTGTATTCAGATGATGGTGGGTTAGCTCTCTTGGTGTTGTAAGTTCAGAAGTGGTTTTGGTCAAATGATTCTTGAAATACTCTTCTTGTATCCTAGTCCATGATTTGTGCAATCCAAATCAGGTGATTCTCTACCTTATACTCTTCTATTCTTGAGTTTTTTGTTGTTGTGATCCTATAAGCAAGGTGAAGACTACCAAAACTAGTGCAAACTGCACTTATCCACATTTGATCTGTACTAATTGGCTCATACAACTTCACACAGTTCATGCATCTACATAAGTGAGCCTCATGATCAGCATTTATCATTTGGGAGAAAGGATCTCACTTTCAAAGGGAAGATGTGCTTATAACATGACCTGTAAGATTGACAAAGGCCAAGAATACAATGACTACAGATGCACTAGGAAAGGCTACATTCCAATATTCAAGGATAAATCATTAATCAAACAACTGTGAACGCATGATGCATCCCACATTGAATTTCAATAAAGGATAAATCATAAGTCAAACAACTGTGGATGCATGATGCATGCCACGTTGAATTTTAATAATACTCAACTAGCACTGAATTTCACTCAAGTGCATCCACACCATCAGGAAGTTGAACATTCTTGTACAAAATCAAGAAGAAAGGAAGGAAAACAATAAAATAAAATCACGTTCTGAAAGATCCAAGGTTTCCATTAGTTGAACAAATCGATGCACAGCAAGAATAATCACCTGAGTTAGGGGCTTTCATGGATATTTTAGGAGAGTTCTACAAGAAGGGAGAGATTAACCAAAATTAAGTGTTTGCAACAAACCATCAAGGTATGAGCTAGCAGTTGGCATTTCTATTGTGACCTTGATGTACATTACTAGCAAGGGCTACAGCACAACAGTATGTTTCATCTTTGAACGTATACACACATTTGCTGCACAAACTTATACACAACACACCCAATCTCATTCCAGTACAATAAAATGGCTTCATCATTTTCATTCCCCGATGATAACAACAAGAAAATGAAGAGATAGATACGTCCTACAGCTTCATCAATCATGACAAGTTTGTCTCTTCTTCTTCTACAACATGATTGCAGGAGGTAAAAGGAACTCTGTCTGCAATGAACTTAACATTAAACAAAGGCACTGTCCTCAAATCATTTCAACGACCTAAAAAGCCTTAATACCCTTTGGTCAGTTGTTATTCTATCAAGAAGGGAAATTTATGAATATTCTTGTTTACAGGATCTAAAAGGTTATTCTTCTATTAGCATATATGTTTACAACACGTAGTTGTTTTGAAGGGTCCAATACATCTTATCACAAGAATCTAAGACCTTATGTCCTTCATAAACATTCCCTAATCTGAATCAAAAACCTAGATTCTCTCACGTATATTTATGAGAACAGAGCTCTAAAAAATTAATGCCATACTACATACACCACAACATACAGGATACTCTAGGTGGATTACACAAATCAACACATCATGCATTCAAGGAAAGGGGCCTATTCACTCAAACGATCTACAAAAACAGACATTATCTACCAATTCAATTTGTACTAATCAATCAGATGTTTCAGTCAAGACAAGATATTATGGTTGTTAGGTGTCCTAAAATTTCCTTTTGTGAAATGTAAACCTAGATTTCAGCTTTCTAGAATGTTCGTTGTGCCTTCCACCTAATCTTTACTTAAAGTTCTCCCGTTTTCATTTCTGTTATCGCCTACCTCTCACTTATAAATCTTCCTCGCTTCTCCTATTGTCTGGTAGCCCCTTCTACTTTGTTTGTCCAACTTTATTTCCCAAAGATAGTTGAAATACTCCACGGCAGTTCTCCTTCCTGTGTAACCACCAACACTCTGCTAGACCTGCATTTATGAGCTGTATCTGCAGCTCAGAGTGGTTTCATTCCTGATCCACATTCGGTCTTATGTATTTAAAGACCATCAACCTTTGTTTTTGCACACGTGTGTGTGTGTGTGTGCGGCGCGCGTGCATACATATGTGCTCATGTGTGCACACAGAAAGAAAAAAGAGGGGCCCCCGGGGGGGGGGGGGGGGGGGGGGGGAGAGAGAGTAATGTAGATTTTTAAGTCATGGAAAGGGTAGTTTTTTAAGACGTTAATGTAAGTACTCACATATTCTGTGCCACATATCATAAAAAGCCATGGAAATCAAAAAGAAACAATTGGGGAAAAAATGCTGCAAGTTGCTTTCTTAGTAATAAAATGTATCGACTAGCTTGAAGTACAAGATACCCCTAGTGGGTTGATCTTTTAGAACAGAATTAATGGCAAGAGATCAACAATAACCATGATCTGCTTTTGGAGATCAAGAATGACAGGACTCATGTGCAAATCCAAGATGTTAATCAGTAAGTGAAGTCAAAGTCTTCATGCCCTCCTCAAGCTTTAAAAGAAAAGGAAGAGAAAATAGAGATTTTTTTTTTCCTTTTTTTTGTGGGGGGCGGGGGGGTGGACAACCTCAATATACAAGGGATTTGAAAGACATTCACTTCATACAACCTCAAAAAGCAGATTATGTCTCTAATGAACATGCAATGACTAAAAGAACCAAAACAACTATGCTTCTTCAAATTTAAGAACATGAAAAGAACCCAATGATGATCTTACTATGATGGTTACATCTTCAGTTGTCTCGTTCATCATGATGTTTCCATATTGCAAATCATTATGACAAAACCCGACTATTCCTTTGAACTTGGAAAACCAAGCTTGGATCTGAGTCAACTCTTTTTTAATATTGTCCAGCTGAAACTCTTCATGCCATGATGATGGGCATATTTCTAGTGCCTTATTGACCCAGAACCTGCAAAATATGGTTTCAAAAAGTTATATGCATATTACAACCTATATCTTTTCAAAGAAACAAACAGCAGATTGAAGATGTCCGCATGCATACTACTAGATAACAACGATATGCTTGAAAGTTGCCATGCACTGATACAATATACAGAAATCCACAAAAAAGTTCACAATTACCAAACAATCAGAGCATTATCTAGCAATTCTTGAGATATTTGCTCTAAGCTCATTTCTTTTCTTTTCTTTGCTTCTCAGTTTGAAACAGAATTTGAAAGATGACAATCGTGGAACTTGAGCTTGGGTGGAGATCCTCATGGCAAACGGCTCTATTGTTATGTCCCCACTTCTCTAGGACATCTTGGGTGCTTGTAACTATGCCTGGCCACATGAAGAAATACCGGCGAGTATGAACTGACAACCTTAAGTGTCCTACCCCATGACTGAGGGTGAACTTGTTTGTCTCTCCATCCTATCGTTTGTGAGGATAGCTTGTACTTTGTCTCCTTAGCAAGGAGGAACCTAGAAGGTTCTAACGTTGGTATCACACCATATCTCTGCTCTAATAGTGAGGCAAAGTAGGAACCTAGAAGGTTCTAACGTTGGTATCACACCATATCTCTGCTCTAATAATGAGCTTGTTTGTCTCTCTATCCTATCGTTTGTGAGGATAGCTTGTACTTTGTCTCCTTAGCAAGGAGGAACCTAGAAGGTTCTAACGTTGGTATCACACCATATCTGTGCTCTATAGTGCACAAATCCACCGATGTTCATGGGGTCACGATGGTCCAGCTTAAGTGGCCTTCTGCCCTCTTTTATAGAGGTGGTATGGGAAGGTATTAGCAAGAGACAATGACATAGGAAGCACATGCACATCAAGGGTGAAGAGACTTATGTGTCTTCCTCATAGTGGAAAGCAACGTTTTTGCAACTGCAACGGGTTAGCAACAGGTCAACATTTGAAGCCAAGAGTTGCGATAAAGTGATTTATTTTTCAAAATTTTTACACACAAATTTTTTATACTTTGGGTCCTCTGACATATATAAGGTTGCATACGACTAAGTATACCATACAATATAGAATAGCACATATATAATATAGATTTCTAGTCTAGACTAGTCACTACATGATTCATCATTTTGTCGTGATGTCAATAATAAGATTAATCATTATAGAAGAGTACCCTTGGCTTTAAAGGCCAAGGATGGAACTTTTGTCTATGCTGAAAAAGTGCATTACAAGGAGAACATGGGAAATCCAAAATCTCAGTCTATCTCAAGATTATAAGGCCCAAAAAGAAATCATACATATATGAATCTCTAGACTTATACAGCTTTTTATGTCTTCCTCATTCTCCATATTCTTTTGTATTGCATATGTTGAACATTATGGAAAGGATTTTAAATAGTTTATCATCCTTCTCAAGGAAAATATATTTTTGAGTATTTTTTGCATTACAAAAAAACTGCATGCAAAACAATGCATTGCAAACATGGCAACATCGCAAAGTTGCAAACCATTTGCAACAGGTTGTGATGCAACTATGGTCTTCCTTTACCTTAATCTTCATGTAGGTAGGTGGTTGATGGTTGGAATCCCCCATACAGCAGCCAAGAGATGGTGCCTATGTGAAGTACCCCATTTCTTGGAAGGGAAGCAAGGGGCATGCACTGCTTAAAATTGCAAGAGGCATGAGAGAGCAGGCGTTGAGCAGCCCTGCTGTATTAACCATGAGAAAGTGGATCTGATGGGTGTATAACATCATAATCCAGGAGGGGTAGAATAAGCATGCACATGATTAGGAAGCTTTTTTTTCCAGACAAGGAAATAGGGAAGTTGTCTCTGTGTAAGTATTGTAGAGAGGATGCTGAATTCAAGGTGTAGCCACATCAGTTGCTCTGCTGAGGTTTTGGAGGAAGGAGATCCCTACGGAACCCCCCGAGGGCTGCTGACCCTCAGGAACCAGCCCAATGTCATCAGCCAGCAGGTGGATTTCTCTCCAAAATCATTTTTAAAAAAAATATATATATATAGTTAAAGAAAGTAGCAGAAGGTGGCTATAATACCAATGCATACACATAAAACAGCTGCACTCCTTTCTCTATGTCCATCCAAAAAACCAGCAGGCCCTACCATGCTTTTAGCACATACTATGGTTAATTATACCCTATGTATTTTTCCTACTTTGGAGCACTTGGGCACGAGAAAATTTGTGATTAGGAGCACATCATCCCTTAATTAGGGGCTCTTTGAGCTGCTGGAATTTCAGGTTTACCCTAAAATTCAAAGGTATAGAAATTTTCAGGAACTCCTGAAATCTTGGGAAGTTCCTAGAAAATAAAGGATTGGAAAACTTTTATTTTAGGAGGAATTTACTTCAATAAAAAGGCCTTTAAGGCTTCTTTTAAGAGCATATCAGTCACTGACAACACCTCTGCCCTCTGGACCAGTGTTTAATGACTTTCCTTCAACTATTCTTGGACACAAGACAACCTTCCCATTCCTACCTCTCACTTTGAAGATGGAGATGCCAGCCCAACCAAATTCTTCTCAACATGCTCTATCAACCCGCATGAGCAGATGGAGGACATTCCTAACTCACCTCGGAGTCGCCGTGCCTTGTTGGGAGGTCACGAGGGATGGAGATTGGATAAGGGTGGAGGTCTCCCAAGTGTGGAAGTTGGTCGCAAAGGATGGGGAGAGGATACATGCAGATGGAGGAGGTGGAGAGTCGCTAGGTATGAGGTCGCAAGGTATGAAGGGAGGGAAGGAAGCAGATGGAGGATCTCGCTATGGAGCAAAATGATGGCACCAAGAAGAAGAGGTCACTAGGGAGATGGCACCAAGGATTGGGATCACCAAGAATTGGTTGTCAAGGTAATCAAGATGGCAGGTTGAGAAAGTCAAGGTTGGGGGTGCCCTTGGGTGTGTCTAGATTGGTTACAAGTTGTACCCTAGGAGGGTGTGCATGTGAAGGAACCAAGGATGAAAAGGTTGTTAGAGAGTGTGCTCTCATGTGAAAAGGAATCCCCAATGATGGTGAGAGGCAAGAAGGATGGTAAGAGGGTAGGAGTTATGTAGACTTCGTGAACTCTAAGGCATGGCTAAGAATAAAGGTTCACAAAAGATAGCTAAGAATAGAGGAAAAAGGATGGCACATGCTTTCCTTCAAGAAAAGAGGGATCAAGAAAAAAAGGTGGTGCCTTTGAATGGTGATCATCCATAAGTATGGGGTCTCCTAAATTAGACAAGTAGCCCAAAATAGAGGCACCCCAAAAAGGGTGGCGCTTGTGGAAAGGTAGTTGCCCCTACGCATGGGGTTGCCTAAATTGGAAGTATGCTTCTTCCATGCAATAAGGACCCATCCATCAGAGCAAGAGCTTGTTCTTCCCCTTCTTTTCAAAAAGACAAGGGTGACAGAGTAAGACCCAAAAATCCATTACAAGCTTTCATCATTTGTAGAGTCCTCAATGGAGTCCATATTGTTAGAACAAACAAGCTTTCAACATGCTTGGAATTTAAAGCTTTCATCAAAAACAACCAAATTTACTCCTTGAGGTAAATTTTACTCATGTGGCAAAACTTTATGGCTTCACATACACCTTTTGTATATTCACATACTTATGTACCATATCACTAATTGTTCATTGAGGATGTAATTGAAGCCTTAGGCCACGAGTCAAGTGGTTGGAGTCTCCCACCAACATTTCAATCAATTATGAATTACATACTTTATTTCCTAGATTGTAGGAAAAGAGAATATGTCACAACAAACTCATTCCCGCATGGTTTATGAGGTAAAATTGGTTGTTAGGATTCATGGAATATCACGAGGAGACTTGTATGAGTGTATATAATCACTCTACACACTTGTATTCAAGAGTGAAGTGAATACAATCAAGTTTGAATCACCTTCTTGCTCACGGCCCCTTCTCAACATCATCCTCTTCAGAATCAACAGACTTGCAGAGCTTGGTTCTCCCTACCATAAGTCCAATGCTTAAGATTAAGGATTCATTGTAAAGGTATAAGTGTTACTTTAATTCTATAAAAGCTTTCATTATTTGGATTATTCTATAGTGAGATAGAGCTTGTTCTTTCTCTCAGGGTCTATTACTGCTCTTTCTTGAAAAGTCAGGATGACCATCTGTGGATGTTAAGCTCATAATTGGAGCATCATGCATGCCTTGTTAATTAATTGTACTCTGGTACATAATAGCTTTTTAACTCTATAAGTCATTATCCTTTAAATAGAATTTGATCAATTGTAAATAGGTTATGACTCCTGAACATTTTAAGTAGCACCTTCCATCCATAAATAGAAACTCTTTCGTAGTTGCTTCATGTGCAAGTAGTTTATTTTACGTCATCTTGTTCGTAGTGATGTTACAAAAGACATGAGGTGTTGTGTTGCACTAAATTGAAGCTTATAAGGGCAATCAAAGCTTCCAAGTCTCAAAGGGCAAGTTCTATGCTAGTTAGTTGAACCTAACTTCATCACTCAAAGCAATAGATTTCTTTCATCATCTTTCTTTCAAGCACTTTCAATGGTATCACAGCTCTCTTCAATCAGAATTGGTGATGGATTTCCTTCCATGATCGAGAAGCTTGTAGGAACAACTATGCTGCTTGGCAAATCAGAATGGAAGCCTACTTTCAAAGAAGAAATCTCTATGGAGTAGTAAAGGGTGATGAAGTCATGCCCATACCAAGATCCAATGAGGACCTACACAAGAAGAAACTGAGAAGTTGATATATGGTGTGCAAGAGATGCTCAAGCCAAGTCTTACATCCTAAAATCTCTCTCTCATTTCTTGCTTCCACACATTCATAGCTATAAAACAGCACAAGAAACTTGGGATGCACATGAGACATTATTCTCTGCGAGCACGAAAGCTAGGAAGAATTACTTGTGGAATGAATTCAGCCAAATGAAGAAGACACCTCGGCAGACAATATCAGATTTTGTTACCGAAGTTAAGGAGGTTGCAAATCAGTTAGCATCAATCAGAGAGCTGATTGAAGATGAAGCCATTAGGAGGCAGATCCTAAATGGTATTAGGATTGATAGGTAGTGGCAATCATTCACAACTGCCTATGATCTAATCAAGGATGCTCACACACCTTACTTCGACATATTTCTTGGCCGACTCTTCAATCAAGAGGCCTACAACAACATACATGAAGGCAACTCTTTCCACGGCAATTCTACAACTTCTCTTTATACAAATAAGAAGGACAATAAGAATAAAGGAAAGAAGAAAGAGGATGATGAGGAGGAAGTTTCCCAAGTCAATCATGCAAGCAAAAGCAAATAGAAAGGAAAGAAGAAAGGAGCAATGCAAGACAAGACTATCAATCCATCCATCAATCTACCTATCTGTCAATTTATCTCTATCTATCTATCTATCTATCTATCTATCTATCTATTTATCTATCTACCTACCTATCTATCTATCCATCTATCTATCTATCTATCCATCCATCTATCTATCTACCTGTCTGTCTATCTGTCTATCTGTTTGTCTATCTATCTGTCTATCTAGTTATCTATCTATCCATCTATCTATCTATCTATCTATCTATCTATCTATCCATCCATCTATCTATCCATCTATCTATCCATCCATCTATCTATCCATCTATTCATCCATCTATCTACCTATTTGTTTGTCTATCGATCGATCAATCTATCTATCGATCTATCTACCTGTCTACCTGTCTATCTGTCGATCTATATGTCTATCTCTCTATCTCTCTATCTATCTATCTATCTATCTATCCATCTATCCATCTATCCATCTACCTATCTGTCTGTCTACCTATCTCTCTGTCTATCTGTCGATCTATCTATCCAATGCTTAAGATTAAGGATTCAATGTAAAGGTATAAGTGTTTACTTTAAATTTATAAAAGCTTTCCTTATTTGGATTCTTCTACAGTGAGATAGATCTTGTTCTTTCTCTCGGGGTCCGTTACTGCTCCTTCTTGAAAAGTCGGGATGACCATCTCTGAATGTTAAGCTCATAATTGGAGCATGCCTTGTTGATTAAGTGTACTCTCGTACATAATAGCTTCTTAACTCTATAAGGCATCATCCTTTAAGAGGAATTTGATCAATTATAAACAGGTTGTGAGTTCTCAGCATTTTAAGTAGCACCTTCAATCCATAAATAGAAACTCTTTCATAGTTGCTTCATGTGCAAGTAGTATGTTTTGCACAATCTTGTTCATAATGATGTTACAAAGGACATGAGGTGTTTTGTTGCACTAAATTGAAGCTTATAAGGTCAATCAAAGCTTCCAAGTTTTAAAGGGAAGGTTCTATGCTGGTTAGCTGAACCTAACTTCATTACTCAAAGCACCAGATTTCTTTTATCTTCTTCCTTTCAAGCACTTTCACGTATCATGCTCTACTTGTGTCATCATCTCCTCAAAAGAATCATTGTAATGTTCATTGGAAGCAATATAGGCATGGTGACAACCACGGCTTGTCAAATTTAAAACATATGTTTCATCTTCTGTTTCGAAATGTTTCATTTGTTTCGTGTTTCGTTTCGTTTCAAAGGCATGAAATGTGTTTTCATGTGACTACGATCTGTTGGCACATGTAAGTTGAAGCTGAACATTTGTTCTCTAACAGTGTTGTTGATCATACTGATATCATCAAATAGCAGTTTGCCATACATTCAATCATGTATGAAGCTGATCATGCTACACCATATCAATTCTACTAAGCGTGAATCATGATCGCACTAATATCTTATGTCCATTTGGATCTGGTTGCTAAATCAATACTTTCTTGACCTTTGAGGTCCATGCACACCTAAGACATCAAAATTCACATCCATCGAAGGTCCATGCACACCTAAGGCATCAAAATTCACATCTAAAGCATCCACTGGCTAATCTCACCGACAAAGGTTGAGTTCCTCAACAATGTTGCCAACTTATATGTGTAGATCTGCATGGATGGCAAAAGCTTCTCCAACACCATGTTCAAATGGTTGAATCGACAAGAGCTAATTGTCAATCCAAGTACCCTATCCCTTAGGGGCACAGAGAAGAAATGATATGCTAACAAACATCAATCTAGAGAAGCAAAATGAAATCTTGGAAGACATACGCTTTTAAACTATATCTTCAAATATCTTAGAAATGGTAAGAGGCTTCCTTGACCCTTGTCACATATCATTGCAGTCAGCTCGAAAAGTTCTATCAACCCAATAGGAATCACCTGAAATAGACACTCCAATGCAAAGAAATCCACGCTGCACGGTGTACTTGCAAGAATAGTATATACCTTGAGGCTTGCTCCGATGCTCTTCATGTGCACATGAAGCCTTCAATAGCTCGAGAGGTGACTCGACAAGAGTCCTCCATGTCCGTATAACGTCTTGCCATACTCAAGAGATGACATGGAAGATACAAGAGTGAAGAGAAAATTTCTTCACCCATTTTGTTTTAGGAATTACTCTATTCAATGCCCAACACTAATGTTCACTATTGAGCTATAAAGTTCATAACATATTCATGATCCAACTCTATTGGTTGCTTTTAGTATAAGAAGTTGTGATAATGAGGAGAATTTAGCTATACATTCTTTGTTTTTTAACATTAGCCTATTCGATACTCCAACATTGTCGTTCAATTTCAGGTTGTGAAGCTTCTGTCGATTTCGATGTTTAAGGTATTGAATATTTGTCTACTTCTTTAGAGTTTGTATACGGCTAGTAATTTTTGGGTCAACAAGTCAACTTTTTGATACACACCTTTCAAGGTTCACAACAGTTTTGAGCTTGCCTCTTAGTACATCCAATTCACTTTTGAAGTTAAGCAGAAGATTCAATACAAAATATCTAATCAAACGATTACTCTTGATATGCTTAGTTCAAATGACAAGCTAAAAGGACCTAAGAACTACCCATTATGGTGCTATATGGTTAGGAATTTGTTTGTTGCCAAGGATATATGGGATCACGTATCTAATGCTTTACCATGTCCAAGTGGTCAAAACTTAGAGGAGGACTTTTCAAGAGAAGGTACATCTTCTATGTTAGATTTTTCTATTATCCCTCAAAGAGAGCCTATACATCAACTAACTCTTGAATAGGAAAGGTTGGACCCGCACAAGCTTATGTTGTGATTTTGTTTTCAATCAAAAGACCATTATTCTACATCTTAGAGCTTGTGGGACATCAAAGAAAGAGTGGTTTAAGTTGGAAATCCTTATCTGTCAAAAAAAAATATAGCGCAAGAGCAACTTTTCAAGAGACAACTTAATAACTTGCATATATAAGAACAAACACATGGCATTTTACAAAGATGGAAAAGTTATCATAGATGGACATTTAACAAATTTGCAATTTTGCATAACATTGTATGTGAGATTAGCAATACATTATGAGTTGCAATCTAGAACTGCAACAAATCACCCTTGACACACCAAGACATACAAAAGAAAATACTTGACAAGCATGAACTTTCTACTAGAAGTTCATATTCAAGCTTGTCGTAAAACAACATACTTCAAATGAGAGCTCCATGAGAGGATCCAAATACTCACACTAGTTCTGGATGTGGAGAAAAGTTCATTTCACTGAGAATTAAGTAATGTATGTCACCATCTCCTAATCCCTAGAAAATTAAAATACACAAATTGGATCATAGGCCATCATCATAATATATATTATCTAAAAACATATTTTAGAAAATTGCAATACACAAATTGGATCATGGGCCATCATCATAATATATATTATCTAAAAACATTCTTTTAAATAGACATATTATCCACCAAATTCTTTGTTACTCATGTTGAGGCCAAATCTATCTCGTAGGGGGCTTAAAACACCAAAACACAATCCGAATTATGTGACACTTTGGAAATATACTCAACGATTGGTATGCCAAACCAAGATATCTTTTCCAAAGAAAAGATACTCACGAGCGTAGTTTCTCCAAACATCAAAAAATATGTTTGACAGTCAACACCCATAAAAATATTTCACATCTTGTTAATACATGCAATAGAAGAAGCAAAGTGAGATAGACATGAACTCTAACTTGACATGAGAATGGTCCAATACATGTTGGAAGCATTCATCCACCATGTCCCCATGGTATAAAAACCTTATGAGAGAAGATATGCATTGAAGTGGGCAATATATGAGCATGTATAAGTAAATTTCTCCCTTTGCTCAACACATAAAGAGACATTGATTTGGAGAGGAAAAATGCTAAGCAATAAAAGTGCAACCCTAAAATAAAAAAGATAACAATGACTTGAAATAGAGAACGATGAAGTGAGACAAGGGGCATGAGAAAGAGAGACGAGAGAGAGAGAGAGGGACATCATGTCAATCCCACCAAGGTATGAAATTTGGGTCTAAGTCTACCTAAGGTGGATAGATATTACAACATCCTAGAAACTTTGGGGTAGCTCGCCTCCAACTATGATGTATCATCATAGACATGACTTATCAATGGCACACACGCTTGAAAAAATTTATATGTAAGCATACACATACAAGAAGTTGCACAAAAAAACTATGCTCATAGTTAAAGGAATACTTTCTTCAATAGGAAAGTCTATAAGATGCAAAAAGCAAGCTCAAATGTGAAGTATAAACAGCCATGAGGAAAAATATTCAAATATCCTCTGGACAAGCTTTTTGGACACCAATTAATGAGTTACCAAAAACTCCCTTGATAGCCAAAACATTTTTCAACTCTACAAATCACACCCTCCAAATGGTCACAAATTATTTTCATGCTAGTCTCTTCATAGCTTCTTACTTGAGTAATCATTCTAGGATATAAGTATAAAAAGAAGCCATTGTAATAGAGCTCATCAATTATATAACTCGGCTACCAAATCACAGCAAGCAGTATCAGAGCGAAAGGATCAACTCATAACGGATAAATGACCTTAAAAATGCAATTAGCTTTTCACAACATGCTTCCATATTTAAAAGAATGTGTTCTCTACATCTGAAAGCTGGAAGAAACAACAGTTTAAATCTTCACATACAGTGAACTTGTATGTATGCTCTTATTTCATCAAGAAAGGAATTTTTTTTCTAGAATGGCACTTAATCAACCAGCTTGAATATGAAGAGAAATACAACTCACACACATCACAGGATTGCTTGACTATGATAAATAAGAAACAAATAAAGATTATATAAATTATCATCTGACAACTATTTTTGTCTAAATAGTTATCTTTAAAAGAATATCTCATGACCATCCCCATTCACTCTTTAATATTACACAATATGCACCTACTTGTTCAGTAATACAATTCAAACTACTACAAGATGCATGGAGTTTTCAAAAATACCCACTGAATCCGATCCCAGAGTTTAGGTGCTTGAGGCCACCGCATGTCTAGGTTATGGAATTCCCGCAGTTTCATAGCAATCCTTGAAGATATTGTCACATTACGTAGGTCAGCTGCTGCCAATGTCTATAAAAAGAAATAGCTTAAGAAAAGTTGAAGAAAAGACCAAATAATAACACAAAAATATAGTCGATTTCAATTCCTCCCATTAATAGTTTATGAAAAAACCATAATAGTCAGACAGTGCCATAAGAGAAAGATGTTTGCTGGGAACTTATTATTCACAATAATGCTCGCAAAGGTAAGGATTACAATTACAATGTATATCAAAGCACAATGCACATATGCAAAGAGAGTAAAGTACAAAGACTCTGAATTTGTAAAAGAAAGTGCAACCATTATGCCCTGAACTTTTCTCGATGCAGAACACACATCTACTCATGTTACAATCCGATTACCTGCACAAAAGTTCTACTGATTCCTTTATCTCACAAAAATATATAACAAAATGTAGAATACACATGTTTACTCATGTTCGAGATTAGGAATTACATGCTAAGGAATCAAAAATAGAATAATTTGTTATCCTTCCGTTAAAAATGCTGTGTTTATTTTTTTTTACTGTCCTTTTTTTCTTAGATAGACTAGTACAATCAAAACTCATTTTGATTGACCAACACAACCTCAAACAAAATTCATAGGAAAGAAAACATGCACAAAAACACCACTAGAAAACTTGACTAGATAGAAACCCCTGTGGATTCAAAGTAGTAATATTCATGGAAACAATTGACTAAAGAAAACATCAACATTTTAGGGATGCAAGAACACAACTTGTACCACAAGAAGGGTGCAATCAACAATACAGCAGATTCCTGGGTTGCTTATGCAAGTCGTGCCTCTTTAAAGTATACAAACTGCCTTTGCAAATTCAAAAAGATTCTTCAGCCATTGGTTCTTTCTAGGAATGGCTATTTTATTGGCTCATTTACATGACAAGGACAAAACATATGGTAGTGATCACTGTGCCAGTGGCAAATCGGTCTAGAATACTTTCTCCATTCTTTTCTTCATTGTATATGGTTGCTTGGAGAGTTCAATGTTATGAATAGGTAGGCATTAAGATTCTGCCACTAGAGTTGCCACAAAATATTCTGCAGAAAGAGTTGCTTGACAAGATCATATGCATGTAGGGGATTTTGTAGAACTTTGGCATTATAATATTTTTACCCCGAACACATGCTGGCCATGGATACGCATATAATTCACTAACATTACAAAGCTTGCGTAAGATTAAATACAATATTATTCGTGGTCCAGACCTCTTCACCATTGATTATGTGCATGGGTTATGATATTTTTACCCTGACCACATGCATGTAAAGGTTAATATTTCATATCAAAACCATGTTTATTCATACTACCAAGTATGCAAAGGGCGTCTTAAAGTCAACAGCAAAATCATTCAGATGCCCTTTATTTTCAAATGAGATGTACATACATATTTAGGAGTTTTACATGCTTTACTCTACCTTGCCCTTATGAGATGGGAGCATTTTATCCAAAGGATGGATGATGTGGCTAGAAATCGTAGGAATTCTTTGTTGAAGAGTAAAAGATAGCAGATGCCCAAGGCAAGAAAGGTTGAACACTTTGAGATGCACAAGTGAAATGCAGAATACTGCACATAGAAAAAGTTTGCACATTCACTAACTCTATGAATCACCCAAAAGAAGACTATCAAAAACCTTGAGCATAGTGACATTATTGACTCCAAAATCTCTTTTAACGAAAAACAAAAGAAAGAAGACAGGGCAACCCCTCTATTTACAATAGCAAGACCAATAAACTACTGACATTGAAAAGCTACATAATCTTGGTCATTTCTTTCTTATAAGAAGCAATCATGTGGTATATATGGTAAAACACTTTGACACATCTATTATTATCATTTACAATGTAAGGGCGATGGACAAACACAAGATGAAATTTTGTAAGTATTTATCATGTGTTATTATTTATCTCTGGAAAATAATACTGCGAATGCATGTAATGATATGTGAAAGGATGGAAACGCTGACTCACTCCTTAAAAAGAAGGGAATTTTGCCCATGTTCCAAAAGTTGATTCTCTCACTACTTGTAATGACTTGCATCCTATTACTCCCATGGACATTGTTACAAAGTTATCGGTAAAAGCTAACGGCTATCGCCAGTCGTAATCCTTGTACATTCATGGCAACTTTCTCTATTACATCCACTGGCCAGACTTGATATTGATCTGCCAAAGTGACCAAAAATTGTGCTTGCTTCGTAATAGATAGCCTTAGCTGTCCCAAGGTGAACTCAATCATAAGTTATATCCCCCAACGTCCATCAATGACAGCCCTTGTAAGCGAGATTCCCTTGATGAACAAGGTCAATTTTGAACTTTGATAGTCCACTAGTGTTTCTAAAAGAAAGTTTACGAGAAATCCCTCTACATTTTCGAATGGGTTGGTAGCCACATGGATTAATTCAAGCAATTCACTCCTAAACCTTGGATCTATTTGGATGAGATCAAGCCAGCTTACTTGCGTGTAGCTATTTTGAAAGAAATATTCTATACCTTCAAGCTCCTAGATGATGGCAAACAAGTAGTGTTGCTTGCAAATTTAGCTAGACTTTGTGAAGTTGTACGTTTCTCATGTTGCTTTAGATGATTTCCTCCTCCTTTTGGGGATCTTCTTGCAAGTTCTCCACTCATTTCGATCTCATTACGACTTTTTTTGAAAGATGCCACTTCTATTAGCTCGAGAGTCGTTTCTCTTGATGGTGTCCCTTTGATGAAGTGGAATGCTTCTCCTCAAGTCCTCAAGTAGTCGTGGGTATGTGATCCCTTGCTTCATAACAATGTTGAAATGTAAGTATTTGATATATTGCTTGTATCACGGTTTTGAGTTCACTCATATGCATAACTCTCTCTCTATCTCCATATTTCATACCGACTTTCTCGAGAATCAATTCACTTTTTCATTTTTGAACATTCATCGTTGTTAAGAGGCACATTTCATGTATAATTAGTTATTTCACTCTACGGATATCTTTGATTCTATGTAGAAAATTCTATTTATCAATATGATGAGGTAAACCTTGTGAAATGATCAGTCAATGGTCATCTACATTGGTAGAGTTACAAGACTATTCGAACTTTTTGAATATCTAAACACTAGATTCTATGTACGTGCAATAACTCGCAACTCAATATTTTACTATTTCACAAATAGTACATGAACATTTTTTATTCATTCTTACATTCATATAAATAATATTTTATTCCCTCATACCTTCATGTAGATAATATTTTATGGAACCTGTGCATCCCAAAAGGATTATTTTAATCAATTTTGTGAATTTATATAAGTTCTCGAAATTCTCCCAATGTACCATTGGCGCTCCCCAACTTTCCAAAAGTGAGCTCTAAATTTCCCTAATGGATCGGTTCATCTTGCTTTTTTGTCATGTGCTTGTCAAAATCCACATGAGCTTCCTTAATGGAGGTGGTTGTCCCCTCAATTTGATAAGAGTGTAGACTTTAAATGCAAAAGCTCCCTTAACTTCTTCTAGCAAGAATGCCTTCTTTATCCACTTCTTAATTTTAAAAATCCCCAAGAAAATCTCAGAGATGAGCTACCAAAGCCCTAGCCCTCATCATTAACTCTTGAAAAATCTTAACCACGTGCAACTTTAGCCATTCAATTTCATCCAAGCTGTGTTATATGGTGCTAGCTAATTTAAAGTTGTCTATGGAAATCCTTTTCGATCCCATCCATGTGATGAAGTGGCCATCTTCAAATTGACTAGACCACTCCTCAATGAGCCCTTTGAGTGTTGATGGGAATAGGGCCACTAAGGTATTCTCTCCATTATGTAGACCTTTGCTTTTGCAAAACGAAAGGAATTTATGCACATGATCCTCAAGATCTTTGTGCACTCCAAAATCAAAAAATCTCATATTAATTCACAAGAGAAGGGACATAAATTCTTCTACCATGACATCTATGTTGCAATTACTCTCTTCGAAGCTTAAAGATCGTTGCATCAAGAACTCGGAATGTACGTGCCCGCACAACTTTACCGTCGATCTTAACAACGGCTTCCTTTTCAAAAGGGTTTTTATTGGCATTGGAATCTGACTCAAAGGAACCTCCTTTCGGGGACGTGATCAAGTCAGAGAAAGAGCCACATTCCCCATGATGTCATAAAGTCCTCTCCAAGAGCCTTTGTGTGATGCCTCCATAAAATATCGACGATGCCTCCATAAGATGCAAGGAGTTTCCATCCAAACGTGCGTGTATCCACAAAGGGTCAACTTAATTCGACGATCAAGGTCTACCTTCCCATAAACACTTGGGAACACCTTCCCCTAGTGCATTCACATGTGCATCAAGACCTCCTCACCTTTCCTTTTTCATGATGCCTTACTTTGCATGTGTGTCCTCAATAGACCGACCTATAGCCTTCTATAGATTCTCTATCTTCTTCTTACTATGGGCATATCTCATGTCATAGATCACATCATATAATAATCACAAAAAATTAAGGCCAAATGATTTTTAGGTCGACTATTTTTGGTCGAACCTTTACTTAGTTTTTTTTTTTTTTTTTTTTTTTTTGTTCAAGACTTAACGAGGGCATCGAGAGGGATTTCATGTGGATCTAAGGTAAGTTGGAGAGAGAGAGGGGGGGGGGGGGGGAGAGAGAGAGAGAGAGAGAGAGAGAGAGGGGAAGCTAGGGATGTAGGGAATGAATGAAAGAGATGTTGCTATGTGAAAGAGATAAGAGGGGGAGATAAAGGGATGTAGTGAGAGAGGAATAGCTATGGATGTTGGGAGAGAGGGAGAGAGACTTAGAGATGTCCTCCAAAGGGTATAGAAGGGGCTTAAGATATATGAGGTAATATAGGGCTAAGAAGTCATGCTCGATGGCTAGATGTGAGAACACTAGGAACTCGTCGGAGTTTGCATCGAGGAGGTGGCTAAGAGTGTGCTTGAGAAATGGCTACAAGAAGGTGAAGTTGCAGTAGGGATGCGTTAGGATATATTAGACTTAAGAGTATTAGAAAGAACATGGTGAGTAGTAGGGTCACCTAAGATAGAATGTGGCTTTGCTAAGGGAGACAATGTATAGAAGGCTTTATTAGGAACACGGAGGTGGCAAATTGAGGTAGAGGGATGACAGGAAGTTGCCATCATATGAGGTAGAGCTATGAAGGGATGATTAAGGTAGACTTCTTATTTATTAAGGGGAAGGGCCAATAGAAGATATTCAGAGGATTAAGGTTTCACAAGAATGTAGAATATCTTCTAGCTTGTGGTATAAGAAGGATAACTTTAAGAGGCTATATGCTTCATATGGAGTCATCCATTGTCCATGAGGTACAAAAATGAGAAAGGGAAGAGAATATGGCTGAGAGATAGACTCATGAAGTCCAAGTGCTTGATGAGGGCAAAATGTGCTCTAAAAACAAAGATATGCATTCCCAAAGTGCTAATTTGGGATGCAACAAGAGATAACCCTCACTAGGAGCTAAATAATATGCCCAACTGCTCATGCAGTTTTTAAAGTATGCCTGAGAGTGTTTCTTAGAAAAAATGAGTTAAAAATCAAGTGGATCATAAAATAAAGAAGTTGTCCCATCTTTAGCGATAAGACAAAAAGGCATACTAATTTAAGGGTTCTTCCTTCTATACATGGAGGAGACTAGATTAGGTCACATAAGAGCTCATACGTAGACCTCAAAAGGCTGGTGGAACTATTGGGAGGGTCATATCTGCGCATGGATATTCAGACATAGACTCATATCTGCAACTCCTATCAGCCTCTATCAACCCTGACCCTATTACCTTATGTTGCTACAATGATATATTAACATCAGCCTCATACTCTCAGCCTCTACCTCAACCTACAATCTCTTCTCAACCTCCACCAGCCTCTTCAACACTATTCCCAGATTTCTTCTCAGTTATTAGACAAAAATTCAATAATATAATGCAGTTATGCTACTGATTTTCATCTTCTCCGTTATGAAACTCATTTTTCTCACTTGCAAATTAAAAAGTTCAAACTTATCTCTTCTCTCCTCGTGTATTCTTTTACTCTTGCTGTGTATTAAGTCCTTTATTTCAGATATAAAGTTGAATTTGACTACATCTTAACAATTTAAAAAGCAACACAAGGTTCAATAGCATAGCTTCACAAAAGGTATCATTGTATTCATAAACTATAATGGTCAAAACTAAAGTTACAAGAATGAAAGGGAAGTGAAAGCCAAGAGAGGCAAGCCCCGACATTCCGAGTGTTTTTTATTTTGATGTTTTCTAGATCTCAAACTGCAAGGATAATCATCAAAACCATCCGTTTCTTTTGATGATTTCTTTATTACAAAAGCTCCACGGTTCTTATGTTCCTTCTGGTGTAAAGCCCTCAGCTTAATTGAGAATCAATGGAAGACCGAAGCTCCCCATAACAACCCTCTCTTCTCCATATAAATATACATCATTTCAAGTTTGAAATAACATTATTTGGGTAGAGACCCAGATATCTCGCAAGTGTTGCAATAAAATGGACCACATGAAAATGAGTCACAGAGCACTAGAGACCATCTTTTAGTAACATTGAAATATCTTGTCGAACTTTCGATCTGCAAGCATTCATGCCATAGTAAAGTGTGAATGGATTGAAAAACGACCTACGACGTTTGATGTGCAAGCAACTCGAAGAAACAAGGATAAAAACAGAAGGAAAGATAAAGCATAGCCATCTTGCGAGCAGGGCAGACGAGATCTGCCCAGGCGCATGCTGACGTAAGATTTCCCTTTGTGAGCATTGAGTTGCAGAAGCTAAGGCTTAAGACTCTATTCTCAAGGCTATGAAGTTGCACAAAATTGATTCTTAGGATCACTAAGCACATAGATTCAAGAGCCAAGTTTCATGGCCACATTCAAACTTGACTCCTCGATTTTGACTCTTGTATAAATATAATGGGGCAGCAAGCTGTAGATGTCAATAAAGACAGCCAACGAGATGCGGGCAAGCCGTGCATATAGTGTTAATGTATTGTCGTAGGAGAAAATCTTACCCTGGCATTGAGGAATTCCTCCACGCGACCATTGGAGAAGCGTGCCAGCAGGCGAGGTCCCTGTCCAAGCTGGGACATGCGCTCAAACGTGCAAATTTCGTCCTCTCTGCGGAAGAATAGATCACATCCATCGCCGTAGATACGCACTAGAACTCTCCTTACTCCACCATGGGGAGGGGCTTCTTGAGGCCAGTGGCACTCATACACGTGATTTGTCATGGCGCCCTTGAGGGGTTTCAGCACCAGGTTCTTTGCATCCAGCACGTCTGCCCATGAGCCTGCCAGAGTATGCAGCGCCACATAAGCTTCTCCAAGGAGCCATTCTCTTCTGCTACTGCCGTTTCCGCTGCCGCTGTTAAGCCTGGACAGAAGATTAGCGGGTCCTGCCATAATCATCAATAAGTGGAGTGTCAGATCGATATGTCGTCGTCCTTCCAGAATAATGAGACTAAAAAACGCGGATCTTTACGTCAGAATGACATTAATAATGCCAAAATGCCACTTTAGGCAACCTGACTTGTCTTTTTGCGGGAAATTCCTGAAAATTTTTTTTTTTTTAAATAAAGGAAGTTCGGCCTTAGCCTAATCTCCCGAACTTTAATTATAATAAAGAGAAAAAGTTACAAGTGAATGGAACTAGTGCCCATGGGACCCCCCAAATCCCACAATGCAGGGGAGGAGTAAGGCAAGCTACAGGGCATTACAAATGAGGCGGATAAAATTATCATCACCCTCATGTGGGACCCATTTGGGTTTCAACTTGTTGTTTTCCTCTACATTTTCGAATGGGTTGGTAGCCAAATGGATTAATTCAAGCAATTCACTCCTAAACCTTGGATCTATTTGGATGAGATCAAGCCAACTCGTAGCTATTTTGAAAGAAATATTCTATACCTTCAAGCTCCTAGATGATGCAAACAAGTAGTGTTGTTTGCAAATTTAGCTAGGCTTTTTTATTAAATAAAAGGAAGTTCGACCTTGGCCTACTCTCCCGGACTTTAATTAAAGAAAAAGAAAGAAGTTATAAGTGAATGGGACTAGTGCCCTTGGGACCCCCAAATCCCGCAAAACATGGGCAGAACTTGCTAGAGTAGAGCGTGTTACAAATGAGATTAACAATCCTCCCGTCCCCCTCATGCTAGACTAGAGCATGTTACAAATGAGATTAACAATCCTCCCGTCCCCTCATGCGGGGCCCACTTGGGTTTAAGTTTGTTATTCTCGATGAGAAATGCTTTATGATGCCTAAAGGGTGGAGACCTCTTAGAATTGGAGATTCTTTTGCCAAGGAGGAATAGAGACTTCTCGATCGACCACTCTTTAGGAGGGTGCCCAAAATTATTAGCACACTGCTCCCTCCAAATCTTCCAGAGGGTTTCCCCTCTTATAGCATTCCAAAGTGCCACTGAGAAGTCGTTCGCTTCACCAAGCAACGCTTGCTTCCAGGTGATTTGTGCCCGTAGTCTCAAGATATTCCCGAGGGCTCGGTCTGCCAAAGTTGGAGCGACTTGGGGCAAGCAAAGAAGATGTGACCTAGGTCCTCGATGCTACGGTGGCATCACTTACACCACAACGGAGCCCCACAAATTTGTTAGCCTTTAGGTTGGTCCAGATACCACGGTGGAGAATTTGCCACATGACAATCGATTTTTTGATCTCGATGAGGGGATGCTAGATAGACATGAACTTCAGATCCCAACGCAGTCTTGTCCAAATCCGACACCACTTCTTGTTAAGTGTGTTGTGATAGTCCATGTTCACTTTGATTCTAGAAATTTTGGGAAGACGATTGTCGTTGTGTCACATAAGACCCTGATGAAAAGGCGGGCCCAATGAGGAGTCAATGAGAATTTAGCTAGACTTTGTGAAGTTGCGAATTCTCGAGAATCAAATCACTTTTTCATTTTTGAACATTCATCGTTGTTAAGAGGCATATTTCATGTGTAATTAGTGATATCACTCTATGGATATCTCTGATTCTATGTAGATAATTATATTTGTCTATATGATGAGGTAGACCTTGTGAAATGGTGAGTCAATGGTCATGTGCATTGGCACAATTACACTAGATTCTATGTACGTGCAATAACTCGCAACTCAATATTTTATTATTTCACAAATAGTTCCGGAACATTTTTTATTCATTCTTGCATTCATATAAATAATATGTTATTCCCTCATACCTTCATGAAAATAATATTTTATGGAGTGCATCCCAAAAGAATTATTTTAATCAATTTTGTGTATTTATATAAGTTCTCAAAATTCTCCCAATGTAACATTGGCCCTCCGCAACTTCCCAAAAGAGAGCTCTAAATTTCCATAATGGATGAGTTCATCTTTCTTTTCTATCATGTGCTTGTCAAAATCCACATGAGCTTCCTCTAGCATGTGGTCGTCCTCTAAAAGTGTAGAATGTGGATGCAAAAGCTCCCTTAACTTATTCTATAAGCCAAGCCACAATGCCTTCTCTATCCACTTCTTAATCAAAAAAATCCCCAAGACAATCACAAAGATGAGCTACCAAAGCCCTAGCCCTCATCATTAACTCTTGAAAAATCTTAACCACGTGCAACTTTAGTCCTTCAATTTCATCTAAGATGTGTTATACGGTGTTACCTAATTTAAAGTTGTCTATGGAAGTCCTTTTCAATTCCATCCATGTAATGAAGTGGCCATCTTCAAAATGACTAGACCACTTCTGAATGAGCCCTTTTGAGTGTTGGTGGGAATAGGGACACAAAGGTTTTCTCTCCATTATGTAGACCTTTGCTTTTGCAAAATGAAAGGAGTTTATGCACATGATCCTCAAGATCATTGTGCACTTCAAAACCAAAAAAAACTCATAGAAAGAAGCTCACTCCCCATGATCAAGTCATAGAGAGAAGCACATTCCCCATGATGTCATGAAGTCCTCTCCAAGAGCTTTTGTGCGATGTCTCCATAAAATATTGGTGTTGCCTCCATAAGATGCAAGGAATTGCCATCCAAACGTACATGTATCCACAAAGGGTGGACTTAATTCGATGATCAAGGTCAATCTTCCCATAAACACTTGGGAACACCTTCCCCTAGTGCATTCACATGTACATCAAGACCTCCTCCTCTTTCCTTTTTCATGATGCCTTACTTTGCATATGTGTCCTCAATAGACTAACCTATAGCCTTCTATAGATTCTCCATCTTCTTACTATGGGCATATCTCATGCCATAGATCACGTCATATAATAACCACACAAAGGTCAAACCATTTTTAGGTCGACCATTTTTGGTCGAACCTTCAATTCTTCATTTTTTTTTCTTTTTGTTGAAGACTTAAAGAGGGCATTTGAGAGGGATTGCATGTGGATCTAAGGTAAGTTGGAGAGAGAGAGAGAGGGAGAGGGAGAGAGAGAGAGAGAGAGAGAGAGAGAGAGAGAGATGTAGCTATGTGAAAGAGATGCTTCTATATGAAAGAGATAGAGGGAGAGAGAAAGGGATGTAGGGATAGCTGTGGATGTGGGAAGAGAGGGAGAGAGACTTAGGGATGTCCTCCAAAGGGTATAGAAGGGGCTCAAGATATATGAGTTAATATAGGGCTAAGAAGTCATGCCCAATGGCTAGATGTGAGAAGACTAGGAGCTCGTCAGAGTTTGCATCAAGGAGGTGGCTAAGAGTGTGCTTGAGAAATGGCTATGAGAAGGTGAAGTTGCAGTCGGGATGCATTAGGATATATTAGACTTGGAGTACTAGAAAGACCATGGTGAGTAGTAGGGTCACCTGAGATAGAATCTGGCTTTGCTAAGGGGGACAATGTATAGAAGGCTTTATTAGGAACACGGAGGTGTCAAATTGAGGTAAGAGGGATGATGGGAAGTTTCCATGAGATGAGGTAGAGCTATGAAGGGATGATTAAGGTAGGATTCTTATTTATGAAGTGGAAAGGGCCAATAAAAGATATTCGGAGGGTTAAGGTTTCCAAAGGATGTAGAGTATCTTCTAGCTTGTGATATAAGAAGGATAACTTTAAGAGGCTATATGCTTCATATGGAGTCATCCATTGTCCATGAGGTACAAAAATGAGAACTGGAAGAGAATGTGGTTGAGATAAAGACTCATGAAGTCCAAGTGGTTGATGAGGGCAAAATGTGCTCTAAAAAGAAAAGATATGCATTCCCAAAGTGCTAATTTGGGATGCAACAAGGGATAACCCACTCTAGAAGCTAAAGAATATGTCCAACTGCCCATGCAGTTTTTAAACCATGGCTGAGATTGTTTCTTAAAAAAAATGAGTTACAAATCAAGTGGATCATAAGATAAAGAAGTTGTCCCATCTTTAGCAAAAAGGCAAGAAGACATACTAATTTAAGGGTGCTTCCTTCTATACATGGAGGAAAGAATCAATGGAAGACCGAAGCTCCCCATAACAATCCTCTCTTCTCCATATAAATGTACATCATTTCAAATCCTTTTTTTGCTTTCAATCTTTTGTTTTCTTTTTTCTTCCTATAGACTTTATGAATGTGCCTTGAAGATGGTTCATTGTCAAAAGGTGCTCGCGAAAAACTTCCCTTATAATGTAATTGTAGTTTTAATTGTAGTTTTAGATTGGTAAAAATCAATCTTTTCAATTTGATGCTTTTATTTTGAAAGGCCTAAAATTTTAGATAGTTTTTTATTTTATTGGTTTTTTTATGTGAACATCTTTAAAAGAAATCCTTAAAAAGATTCATGTTAGAAGGTGTAGGTAACTATATATGAAGATTCGACAATGTATATTTAACATTATGCCATATGGTGCCAAGGATCATGGCTAGATAGCAGAGAAATCACCTAAAAATTTATGTTGTGTGGTTGTAACCACGAGAATAGTCAATAGAGAGGCCATCAGTCTTCATGCTTTGGATATCATGGAAAGGTTTTAGTTTAAGGGATACTTGGGTTGCAACTAGTAGTTGATGCACATACACATTGAGGGTCCTCCACTTCAACAATTTGCATTTGGTGATGCTGTACAACTTTGGAAAAAGAGAGCAAAAATAAGTCGTCATATATATGGAAAAAGCATGAGGTATACTAAGTTTACATTTAACATTACATCACTTTTATGATAAAGCTTTTATTGCTTCTATCTAATCTCTTTATGCATATATTTTGCAAGGTTGATAGTGTGCTGTCAAGTTTGGATGCTGAAAATTCAAGTCCTTATCTTCAATTCTATTATTGTGAAAGGAGTACTATGTATAGGTTGTGTGCACCTTGTACTTATTGGGAATATTGAAGACAAGTTTTATTCTTTGTCTTTGATAAGAGATGTACTCCATGCATAAAGCATAACTCATCTTTGTTTTTGAGATTTTATTATAGCAATGGAATGGTTATGATTATGTGATGATTCGAATGAATGAAAAGCACATTCTTTTTTTTTAGTGAACATGCTTTTAGCTATTTATTTAAGATAATGGTCATTTATTAGGTGTGCCTTTAAGGAAACCACATTCTTATCTCTTTGCCTTTAAAAAACAAGAAGAGAGTACCCTTTGCCTTTTGAAACTGATTAATATTTAATAATCATGGCTAAGATTTAGAGTAGTAAGTATTTTGATTGGTTCATGATAAGGTTTTTTGTGAGCACTAGTATCAACCACTAAACCATGCCTTTTTCATGTTTTTCTTTAAGGAGAGTTCTATCTTACGAGCTACATGTCCTTGGCTTTGAATTAATACACTGTAGATTGCCTGAAGGTGAACGAGGGAGCTTTTTTAGATTGCCCTAGGACCCATAGTGCATTCAAACAACAAGGAGGGTCAAACCCTCATCCCTAGTTCAAGAGGTGAGTGACTCAACTAGTGGAGCCATCACGTGTGGACATGTTCGTTTGATGTTGGTTGATTATATCTTTCTAGTACTAATTATGGTGAAAAATTTAATATTTTAGGTTTTATCATTTTTTATAATTCTCAAATAGAAAAAAACTTTTGTTAGTAGATTGGGGTTAAGAGGGCTTCTTCCTTTTTGTCTTTTACCTGAGGTGTTGGGCCTTGTGTGGAAAGCAAGATGGTTAATGAAGCTACCTACTCAAATGTCGTTGTCAAGAAAGAACTCTTTTGCTTGAAATAAAAATTATTGTGATGTAGAAACTAAAACATGAGATGATCTGAATGAGGCCTTCCATCCCACCATGTATCCTTATACTTCTCTGTCTCCCCTACTCATGCCACCAACCATGTAGAAGGTATATGGTGATAGACTCTTAGCCATATGTGGAGTCCCTTAATTCATGGCTAATTAACCATATATAATTGGCGTAGACATATGATAGAAGATTTGAAATTAGTTAAAAAAAAACGCATATAGGGATTAAAGAGTGATGGACTAAGAAAAGAAATAAAAGAAATTCTTGATGATTTTGGGTTAAAAGCTTTTTATGTGAAGCCTCCACTTTCATGGACCCAATGGATGCTCAATAAAGCTCTCATGGCTGTTAAGAGGAGAGATCCAAAGAAACATTTTGCTAGTGAGAAATGGTTGTACTCTTCAAAATAGTGGTACTTTATATCACTATAGATTAGAGTAGCATTCCTTCGTGGAAGACAAGTACCTTTATGAGATACTCTACAAATATTAGATTAGATTTTATATCTTTGTTGAAATATTAGTGATATAAATTGTTTGCAATTAAGACGTTTTGAAATTTGAAAAATAATGAGTTCTAATCATTCTTCTATTAAAGTGAAAAGGGGCTTTAGCAAAGGTGCATCTTATCTAACATGGCATGGGTCAACTTTTTGTCACTATATTTTCAATGGGATGTGTTTAATAATTTCTATTACATTTATTATATAGAAACAAATGCCTCCCCAATTCTAATTTTTTGCTCTAATATTGGTCCATTCTATCTTTGATTGATTTGATTTAGGGGTTCAAGAGGCAAAATGTCATGGGTTTAAAAGTTCAAAACGTTTTAGAGAACCCTTCAATTTTATTGAAAAACCCTTGGGAAAGTATCTCCAATTGAATGGTTTGAACCGGCTATTTGTTTCATTTGAGATTTCATTTGAATGGTTTCAACCCTTAGCTTTAGTTTATCATGAGGCTTGGGAACCTTAGTCTTGACAGAAGCTTCTTGAAGTGCCACTTGGGGTGTAGGTTAGAGGAGGAGCCTCATTTGATTAAAGAAAACATGTGATGCCCATGTGATGGAGCTTAGGAAAGTGTTCACATGTGAGACAAGTTGGATGGAAAGTTGGATGAGTCCTAACACATGCACACCCTTGGCCTAGAGGTATATATATGGGTGGAGTTGGTTTGGTAGACCCATGCACCTCTCTCCCCTTGTGGGACTATATAATTTTTTAGTGATCTTGATAGTTGGTTTACTAGGAGTAGATCTTGTTCTTTACATTAGATTGGTAAGTGCGTCAGGTAAATCTCAACTATGGAAGCTCTCGTGTGGCTGATTTGTGATTTATTCTTGGTGTTTCCACTGCAAAACAAGGTTAGCAAGAAGCCCCCCTAGAGGATGGGAACCTCGTCTAAGGAGGGCCCCAAGGAGGAAGGCATCCCTTAATGGCATTGTCCACACAAGATTCCAGCTAAGTGCATTCGAGGCTGCCCATATGCACCCTTGCATAAGGACAAAGAGCTCCCATGCTCTCTCTTTCTCTCTCTCCCTCTTTTATTAAGATGAATGGTAATTGGATGAAAAACATATTATATGGGCTATGCGAGTGCCTTTCTTAGGCATATGTGGGATTATTTGACTCCCTCTCTAGTCCATTATTGATTAGGTTGTCTATTTCATCCAACTTCCACTATTTTCTTTTGAATACTTGCTTGAGAGCTTCTTTTTTATCTACATAAGATGAATGCATGAGCTTTTAGGGATCGTATGGTCTATTTTTCAACCATCAAATTCCACCAAACCTCTTTGCGGCTTAATTTGGAAGGATTTTACCTTTTAATTGCCTCATGAAATTGCCTCATGAGAAGACACAATTAAGTCCATAAATTTATTCAAAACGAGGAATCAAAGTGATTAGTGTGTGCTATGTTTGCTACTCATTCAATGCAAGATGTATGTGAAGAAGGAGGTAAACCTATGCATGAACAAGGAACATGGAAGATACATCTTGTTTTAGAGATCCAAAGGCGGCAAGGAATAGAGAATTTGCTCTTCCCAACAATAAAAGGGATTAAGCTAAGTATTTTCTAAATTATGCCTGATTTTCATACTTGTTTGCAATAGCCTTCTATGGAGGGAGGATCAAGCAAAAAAAAGAAAAAAAAGGTAATCAAAAATTGATAGTAAAAAGAATAATTTTACCCTTTGCCCAAAGCCCCTTAGGGGCACACACTAGGCAAAAGAGAGATACAAGGGAAAAAAGGACACAGACCAAACAAATGAAGCATACCCCCATTGATGCAAACCAAGAAAACAAATAGGGAAATTGAAGCACAACCTAGAAGATCAGAAGTGAGAAAGAGGGAATAGTAGAAAAATCCCTTCCCGAACAATTATGGAAGCCATGTAAGCCACTATTTGTGTGCAGGGCCAACAACAATGCAGTAAGTCCTAGTGATTGTAGATCAAGTGTCAAAGAGCTTAAATTCAAAGGTAAGCTTTCAAAAGACCAGACACTAGAGATGAAGGTTCTTCCCCAAAAGACAATTGGGACATCTCCAACTACTTATGGTGTGTCACGAAAATATAAATGAATCCATTCAAGGGATGATAGAGATATAAATGGGGAGAGTTTTGTAGGGAACTCAAGACAAGAGAAAGAAAGAAGTGGAGAGAAGAAGAGCAGGCCCATAAATGTTTTGAAGAAATAGCCATTTTTCTTTTTATATGCCCCATCATGAAGCACAAAAAAGCCTTGTAAATGCATTAGAGGAGTCCTCTAGATGCATACTCCCTTAAGATTGTAAAAATGTCCATGTATAATAGTAGGATTTTATAGATCTCTAGAGGAAGTGTTAATCTCTTGTGTGAAAGGACCAAACTTAGGACACTTGTATATAAGTTACTTTGTGACACATTTGTAAAGAATTTTAGCCACAATATAGAGACTAACTTCTAAAAGTTGAGTTCCCTTCTTCTTGCTTGTGTGCCTTCTTCTTCGTCAGACTGTATGTGTGTCTGAGGCATGAAATATATGCTTGTAGGTGTTGTCTACCCCTTTTCGACCTTTTGTCATTGGTATCATGTGTGTGTGAAGCATAGGGAGTCATTAACAGAGTATTTTCATCGAGTTGAAAATACCACCATTGGATGTGTCTCTTTGAAAGCTTTGAAATGAACCTTCTATTAACCATATTCATGTATTGGATCTAGGAGATATAGCTTGTTTTATGTCTATCGCTACACCAAGTATATGACACACACCCACATGTAGAAGGTGTCATGTGAGGTGGAAACCCACTTTTGCATGCACTATTTGACCCTTCCCCACATCTATCATCACTAGAGCACACGTTTCCATTGATGGGGGATGATTCTAACACCCCAATGCAAAAATGGAAGATGGCTGCCCTCCTCTAGGGCCACAAGCAATGATATATGCTCACTGCTCTGAACGTTTCTCTACAACACTACAGAGAATTGAAATGAAATTTTGCAAACTTGTAGTATACAATAATAGATACCCAACAAGCTTTAAATAATCCCAAATGGATATTCCAGCTGGGAGAACTACCCTCTGCAAAACAAGATACCTGTTTGCAACACTCTCTGCCTATGTGCAGAGATATACCTTCACAAAGTTGGCAATTTCTCACAACTCGCTCATCCAAATAACTTGAAACTTTGGCAAAGTTCAGGGAAAAATATGAGAGACCAAATGAAGGTTGAAATAAATGAAAATGAGTACAACGAGAAAGCAAACAATGCTCTGCAATCTGGTACAATCAAATTTGGAAAAGCCTAACTACACCTCTAGATAGAGGGGAGCAAAATCATGAGAAAATGAGGCAAGCAAGCAAGGGGGCTGCTTGTTGGAGTTCATGAATTCACTAAACTAAGTGGGAAATGCATGGAATGCATAAAATGAAGAACAAAGGTGGGATGATGCTTATATAGAGTTTTACTTTTCCTACAATCTAGCTAACCACCCATCAATCAGTGTAGGTGCACTTTTTGGTGGCTCATGAATTTGATTGAGTTTGGTGGAGCTTCTAACTTTATTCCATGACTTTGGGTCCTCTTTTTTTTATTGGTCCACTTGCAAAACTCATGGTTGAGCCTTTTTGCATGATTGAGACTTGATTTTCAACACTCCCCCTCAAGTCTCAATGCCTAGGTCCTTCATTCCAATGCATGCCGTGAAGTGTTGTAGCTCTACTCCATCCAATGCTTTGGTAAACATATCTGCATATTGGTCCTTTGTATTAAAATGCTCCACCTTGACATCCTTTGACATGATCTTCTCTCAATAAAGTGATAATGCACTTCTATATGCTTTGAGCTTGCATGGAACACCGGATTTTGAGCCAAGCATATTCTACTTATGTTGTCACAAAAAATAGGTACTTGCTTAACCTGCAAATCAAGATCAACAAACAACTTCTTGAGCCACATAAGCTCACATGAGACTTGTGCTAAGTCTCTATATTCAGCTTCGGTCGATGAAAGAGCCACAGTTGGTTGTTTCTTTGACATCCATGAGATGGTCTTCTTTCCTAGCATGATAACATATCCACTAGTGCTCCTCTTGTCATCTTTGGAACCTGCCCAATCAACATCACAATAAGCTTGTACATTTAATCCATCATCAAATCGATAATATAGACCTTCATTCACTGATCCTTTGAGGTACCTAAGTACCCTTTTGGCTGCAACAAGATGAGCTACTCTTGGTGCTTGCAAAAATTGAGATATCACTCAAACTACATTTTCAATATCAGGTCTTGTCATAGTAGCATACAAGAGAGAACCAATTATTGACCTATACATGGTCACATCCTTCACTTCTTCACCTTCATGAGCACTTAGTTTAACATTTAATTCTAATGGATTTGAAATGGGCTTGCAATCGCACAAGCCAAACTTCTTCAAAAGATCAAGAATGTATTTCCTTTGCATCAAGTATATACCTTCCTCTTTATATAGTACGTCAATCCCAAGGAAGTACCTTAAAATCCCTAAATCTGAGATTTTAAACCCACATCCAAGCTTCCACTTTATATCCTTGATGTTGGCTTCATCATCCCCTGTAATGATCAAATCATCAACATATATACAAATGAAAACAGTTTTGCTACCTTCCTTCTTCACAAAGAGTGATGGGTTTGCATGACTCTGATTGTATCCACATTTTACCAAGTAGTCCACAAGTCTTTGGTTCCAAGCTCTTGGGGCTTGCTTGAGTCCATAAAGAGCATTCTTTAGCCTGCATACATGATGTGGAAACCTCTCATCTTCAAATCCTTGGGACTGGTCCATGAAGACTACCTCTTCAAGCTCTCCATTTAGGAAAGCATTCTTCACATCCAACTGGTACATCTTCCAAACTTTTGAGGCTCAAATTGCAATCAAACTTCTTATGGTGGACATCTTAGCTCTTGGACTGAATGTTTCCTCAAAGTCTATGCCATAGGTTTGAGCAAAACCTTTGGCAACTAGCCTTGCTTTATACCTAGAGATGCTCCCAGTTGCATGTCTCTTTACCTTGTACACCCATTTGTTGCCAATGACTTCATGTCCTTTGTTTTTGGCACCAATGACCAAGTATCATTTTCTTAAAGTGCTTTGACTTCCTCCTCCATGGCTTCAATCCATTCCCTATGCTTATTTGCCTCTTCAAAAAAGTTAGGTTCTTCACAATCTATAACTTGACTCATGTAGGCATAGTGTCTTGCAATGAATGAATCATAAGTTAACCTTTGAACAGGGTATTTAACCATATTGGATGACCTTACCTCATCATTAGGTGGTATTAATCTCCTCCTCCTTGGTTTAGATGCTTTAAATCCTAGAGTTTCTAATTTTTCCATAGCTTCATCACTTGTAGATTCCATGTCTACCCATCGATGATCTTCATGATTTGTCTTTTCCTTTCCTTTGCTACTTGCTTCACTTGAATGAGCTTCATTCCTTGTCCTTCCATGCCAAGCTGATGTAGTACTCTCCTCTGATGGTGTGCTTGAAGTGGTGGACCACTTATCTCCATGCTTTGTTGTTGCTCTTTGAACTTCTTCTCGGCTTCATATGCATCGTCAACCTGTAACACATCTTTGCTACCATACCAAGGCAACAACTCATCAAATACCTTAAACTCTTTAGTGCAAGGGTTATAGCTTCTAAAACCCTTTTGCTCTAAAGAATATCCAAGAAATATACACCTATCTGCCTTCGGGTCTAGCTTGTGTCTCAATTCTTAAGGTATGTGAACATAACACACACAACCAAATACTTTGAGATGTGAAAGGTTGGGTTTCTTACCACACCAAGCTTCATAAGGTGTAACTCCATGTACCTGTGAGGTTGGACACCTATTTATAATGTATATGGCTGTATTTGTTGCATTAGAGTTAGGAACATTCATTTCATTAACAAAGATATGGCCACTTCTGCTATGTACCTATTCTTCCTTTTTGCCACCCCATTTTGTTGAGGTGTATACTTGCAAGTCAATTGCCTTCTGATGCCATGGTCATGTAGAAAATCTAAAAATTAATTTGAAAAATATTCTCCCCCTCCATCCGATCTGAAAGTCTTTATATACTTCCCTGTTTCCTTCTCCACTAGGTTTTTGAACCTCTTGGAGTGGTAAAACACCTTTGACTTTGACTTCATGCAATACAACAAAAAAAACCTTGAATGATCATATCTAGATGTGACAAAATATCTATTACCTCCAATGGATGGCTCCCTTGTAGGTCCCCATACATCTGTGTGTATGAGATTCAACACTTCATTGCTCACATGTGCTCCCACCTTGAATGGCAATCTGCTTTGTTTTCCTAATTGACAAGCATGGCACAAATATTGCATATTCTGAGATGTAAGATCAGGTAGACCACTCACCAAGCCCTTTATTTGCATGTCCTTCATCCTTTGTAAGTTTATGTGCCCAATTCTTTTATGCCATAAGTCAATTTCTGCAATCTGTTTATTTCCAATTGACAAGTAGACAATGTGAGGGGTTGATGGTTTTATCTCCATGGTGAAGAGTCTTCATTGCTTCTTTCCTTTTGCTATGATCTTGTATTCTTGCATGGGGTCTTCAACAAAACATCCTTGCTCATTGAACCTCACCTCATAACCTCTTTTAACCATCGAAACCAAGTTCTTTGTGATGGTTGGCACATGGAACACATCCTTCAACACCTTGGAGCTTTGAGATCCATTCAATGCAACATCTCCCACATGTGTAATCTTGTGCTTAGTGTCATCCCCTGTCTCTACATGTCCTTGAGTGATGGGTGAATGTAAATTAAAGAAAGCATCTTTATTGCAACTCATATGGTTGCTACAACCACTATCAATGTACCATGTAAAATTTGAAATGACTCTTTCACTTGAACCATACATCATAAGCAAGTTCTCATTTTCTGAATTTGCTGAAGTACTAGCATAATTACCTTGGTTCCTTTTGTATCCTTGATTGCCTCCTCCTTTGGACCAACAATATCTTGCATAATGGCCTGGCTTTCCACAATTGTAGCATTCTCCATTGGATGCTTCTCTTCCATGTGATCTTCCTCCTCTTCCTCTACTCCTTCCTCTTCCTCTTGATCCATAGTTTTGGTTGGAGCCTTCTTGGTTGCTTGAGCTTGAGCTTGACCTTCCTCTCCCTCTGCCTTAGGAGTTTTTTCCAACTCTTTTGCCTTTGCCTCTACCTGCATAGAAAACTTGGGCTTGGCTACCCTTTGATTGTGAACCTCCTTGGTCCATCTCTTTGGTCACCATCAATGTGACTAATTGATCAAATTTTGGTAGGAAATCCCTCACATATATTGATGTGGTGAATGCTTTCCACCTTTCATCCTCTCTCAAGCCATTGAGAGTGTGCACAACAAGATCATCATCTTCGATTGGGCTTCCAATTGAGCCTAAAGCATTTGCAAGCTCCTTAACCTTCAAAATGTACTCATTTATGTTAGTACTTGGTGATTTCTTAAGATTATTCAGCCCATTCTTGAACTTAATCTTCCTTGCCTTGGTTGCTGAAGAGTACAATCTCTCCAAGGTCTCCCAAACCTTCTTGGATGTGTCCAAGCCTTGTATATACCCTGTCATGCTACTGCTTATGTGTTGGGATAGAATGAATATGACTCTCCTATCCCTTTCTATCCATTAACTAAGTGCCTTGACCTGCCCTTGAAGTGGTGGATCATGTACATGAGGCATTGGCTCCATGACGCTCACTAATCCCCACAATCCTTTGCCCATAAGGTAGTTGCTAACTCTAAATTTCCATGGTTGATAATTGCCTTTCTCTAACTTCTCTATTTGTGCATCATAGTCAGCCATACACAACTCTCAAATGCTGCTCTAGCTTCTCCTCAAGTGTTTGTATGTTTTAGAAGGTGTGGATATTACCTTTTGATAGCTTCTCCCTTGCTAACCTTCAACTAGTTGAGATCTGGATCGATGTAGCCCCCCTTTCAATGTCTTCTTGCTTTGATGAGTCACTCCTTGTGCTTCCACGAGTTGTCTTGATCCCTTCAAGTCTTAAATATGATGCCAATGATGTATCTAACCTTGCAAAATGGCTCTGATACCATTGATGGGGGAGGATTCTAACACCCCAATGCAAAAATGCAAGATGGCTGCCCTCCACTACATCCACAAGCAGTGATATATGCTCACTATTCTGAACGTTTCTCTCCAACAGTACAAAGAATTAAAATGAAATTTTGCAAACTTGTAGTAGACTATAATACCTACCCAACAACCTTTAAACCATCCCAAGTCAATATTGCAGTTGGGAGAACCACCTCAGCAATACAGGCTACTTGTTTGCAACACTCTCTGCCTATGTGCAGAGATATACCTTCACAAATTTGGCGATTTCTCACAACTCACTGAGCCAAATAACTTGAAACTTTGGCAAAGTTCAGGGCACAATATGAGAGACCTAATGAAGCTTTAAATCAATAAAAATGAGTACAATGAGAGAGCAAACAATGTTGTGCAATCTGGTACAATCAGATTTGGAAAAGCCTAACTACACCTCTAGATAGAGAGGAGCAAAATCATGAGAAAATGAGGTAAGAAAGCAAGGGGGCTGCTTGCTGGAGTTTATGACTTCACTAAACTAAGTGGGACACTCGTGGAATGCATACAACTCAAGAAACAAAGGCGGGATGATGCTTATATAGAGTTTTACTTTTCTTACAATCCAGCTAACCACCCACCAATCAGTGTAGGTGCACTTTTTGGTGGCTCATTTGATGAGATTTGAATTTGATTGAGTTTGGTGGAGCTTCTAAATTTATTCTACAACTTTGGGTCCTCTTTTTTTCATTGTTCCACTTGCAAAACTCGTGCTTGAGCCTTTTTGCATGATTGGGACTTGATTTTCAACATCCATGCACTTGACTAGGTCGTACTCTCAATTTGACATTTTAATGTGTGTGTATCAGACCACCACTATGTGCACATTTTGGATGTGTGAGGGCAAACTAGTCTCACTTGTCACAAGTGCATACTAGGACGTTGTGAGTCCAATGCCCTTGTGAGTTCAAAGATGAATCTTAAATTTTTTATATTCTCCAAGTGGACATACAAAGATAATTAAATTTATTACTCAAGATTACAATAGGCAAACATACATGTTTTGAAAGGAAACAATATACAAATTAAATCCCCTTTGGACATAGTAGTCCTCTAGTAGCGTCACTAAATGATTGGTTGGAATCTAAATTATATGTTTTTTGGTAAATTATATATTCAATTGAATTTAAAAAGAGCTATCAAAGTCTTGGACTAATCAAAGAGCATCTATTTTGCCAAATTCATGCACAAGTACACAAAAATGGATAAAAATAGCAATTGGATTGGGAGTATAGAGAATTCACCTATTTCACCTATTTGTCTCATTGATGCCCACTCTGCAAATAGCAAAAAAATAAATTACGAAAGGATATTTTATTCAACCCTTGTCATTGTTTCCAGATCGTGCACATGATTCAACTTCTCACGTGCAAAGCTAGATGGTGTTTAAAAATGATTTGGGCAAGGACAATATGACATGTGGATTTCACTCTTTTCATATGCAATCCGAGATAGAATCCCTTCTATTAAAGAGGTGAATAAGAGAAATGAAGAACATGATCAACAAGGTTGATCATGGTGCATGGGGGATACTCTGCACATTATAATTCCACATATTTTTAAGGAAGAAAATGTTTCAAGGGAGGAAGAACCTTGTATAATCATGGGTCTAAGAGGCAAAAATACATGGGTTTAAAGGTTCATAACCTCTTGGAGAACCCTTGGATTTTATTGAGAAGCTTTTGAGAAAGTATCTCCAATTGAATGGTTTGAGCTTATTTATTTCATTTGAGCTCCCATTTGAATGCTTTCAACCCTTACATTTAATTTATCCGAAGACATGGGAACGTTAGTCTTGGGAGAAGCTTCTCCAAATGCCACATGATTTGTATGAGAGGAGGAGCCTCATTTGATTAAAGAAATCATGTGATACCCACGTGATAGGCCTTAGGAAATCGCTCACATGGGAGAAACTTAGATGGGCAATTGGATGCCCTGGGATATGCACCCCCTTGTCCTAGAGTTATATATATGGGTGGAGTTGATTGGGTGGAGAGGTGCATCTCTCCCTTTGTGGAATTAAAGAATTTTGTAGCAATCTTGATATATCATTTACTAGGAGTAGATGTTATTTCTTATATTACAAATCTCCAACAAATTATAAGGATAGAAGAAACATATATGTGGGATTTTTGGGCATAAGAAGGCAAAGAAATCGATGGTAGCATAGGAATAGTTAAGGAAGAAGAAGGAGGATAGAAAGGGAAAATAAAGGAGGAAAAAGAAAAGGATAGAAGAAGATGATGCTTTCAAAACAAACCAAGAGGGAAAGAAGCTACTATAGAGTTTTTTTTTGAAAGTAAAGGAAGTTCGGTCATAGCCTACTCTCCCGGACTTGTATTAATTAATAGAAAAGTACAAGTGCAAGGGACTAGTGCCCACAAGACCCCCCAAATCCCATAGAGCAAGGGTAGATTTTACAGAGTTTAGATGGCATTACAAAGAAGTTTAATCACGCTCTCATCACCCTCATGTAGGGCCCACTCGGGCTTAAGCTTGTTGTTGATCAAAAGGAGCACTTGATGGTGCCTAAAGGGGGATGGGGGGTTTTCTTCTAGTTAATGATTCTTTTGCCGAGGAAGAACAACAATTTCTCAATCGACCACTCTTTGGGGGAGTCACCAAAGTTATAAAAGCACATCTTTCTCGCCATATCTTCCATGGGACCTCCCCTCTGATGGCATTCCAAAGTGTTGCGGAGTAGCCAATCGCTTCTCCGAGCAGAGCTTGTTTCCAACTGATATGTTTGTGAAGTCTAATTTTCTTTCCGAAAATCTGCCAGAGCCTATTGGAGTTGGGACAAGTAAAGAAGGTGTGAGCAACATCTTCAATGGACTGGTAGTAGTGCTTCAACTAGGGAGGCACCTAATTTTTCTAGCCTTTAAGTTGGTGCAGATCCGTCGATGAAGAATTTGTCATAAGAAGATAGACTTTTTGATTCCTATGAGAGGGTGCCAGATAGTCATGAACTTCATATCCCACCTCAGCCACGTCCATGATAGGCACCACTTCTTGTTGAGATTGACCTGATAATTAATGATTTCTTTGATGTTCGGGATTTTTGTTAGTCAATTACCATTGTGCCATCTGAGACCAAGCAGGCATGGTGGGTCATGCCCCATGAGAAGAAGAACTTTAGAGCGGTCCTAGACAAGACGTCTGCTTTGTAAAGTATTCCATTCTTCATAGCTAATAGTGACAGTAGGGTCAATATCCTCAAAGTTCATCCACTCGTTGGTGTCTTGTTTCCAGAGATATTTCCATTTTTTGAAGCCTTTGTTCCATAGCCTCTTGGTGTTTTGAATGTTCCAATATTCCATATTTTGGATGCCATGGATCAGAAACCAGAGAGTCATTGTGTCTGATACCGGCCACACACTTCCAATCTTCACTGATTCTTATGAAGCTTTTGACTTTATTCCAACTCTTCCATAGGGAGCACACAAGGTTCAAGCCTTTCAGGAAAACTGGGATCGGGGAAAACAAAAGGGTCAGAATGTGAAGATTCTTCCAATTTGAGAATCCCATGAGAGTCAACACATTCTTGTTTTTGAAGATCAACTTGGCCCACAAGGCCTCCCCATTGCACCACGCCTTAATCATCCATTTTGCAACAAGTTTGTTAGCCATGCACCCAATGTCCAGAATGCCAAGGCCCCACTATCCCTTTGGCTAGTGCAGATGGACCACTTGATTTTAGACACCCCCCTCGTGTTGTGGTTGCCCATACAAAGGAAGTTTCTGCAAATACTTTCCAGTTTTGACAGCTCTTGCTCTTTCGTTCTCCAACAAGAGAGGAAGTAAATGGTAGACGAAATGAGGAATGTGTTGATAACCATTGCACAACCAACCACATTGATTTGCATACCTCTCCAATAGTTTAACTTCCTTTCGAGTCTGGCCAGGACCCAATTCCAGTGCTACTCCAACAAGATACCAAGGCCCAAGGGAATCCCAAGACGCTATAAAATTTGGCCTCGAAGAATGCTTTGACAGCCATGATCAAAGAGAAGGTCGGGCTGGATCCTGACAATAGCTCTGAAAGCAGTCTTTGAGTGATTGATTTTGAATAGAGAGGCTTCGCAAAAAGTATCCAGGCACCTCCAAAATGTCTCCAGGCTGGTACTATCTTTGTGGACAAACGCATTCATATCATCCGTAAAAAGTCTCATGGTGATCTGGCCATGGTCAAGGGGCAATCGGAGGCCTTTGATATTACCTGCTTCCACCTGTTGTTCCACAAAGTGGCTAAGCCCTTCCATGGCAATGGCAAAGAGAAGGGGAGCCAATGGTCACCCTTGTCTAATCGATATTTTTAGTTTGATCACCTTCGAAAGTTGGCTATTAACATTGATTTGCATCGACGGGTTTCCCAAAAGGGTGGAGATCATCGTGGTGAATTTCTCACTGCATCCGAGATCTTTAAGTGATTGCAAAATATAGTCCCATTCCATCCTATCGTAAGCTTTGTCAAAGTCAATCTTGAGGACAACCACATCTTGTCTTGACTCGTCCGCGAAGTTGAGACCTTCCCAAATATCTATAATGGCTTCCAATATTGACCTGCCTTTGACGAAACCTTTTTGGTCCTCGCTTAACCACGCTCTCAGATGGTTGGAAATTCTGTTGGCTATGACTTTGGCAATGATCCTATATCCCGTTTGAAGCATCGTAATCGAACGCTAGTTCTCAATTCTATTATTTTCCCCTTTTTTGTGGATTAACTTGATGATGCAATTCCTAAGACAATTTGAAAGCATGCCAAACTCGAGCGCCTCTCGCCAGACCAAATGAAGATGGGTGGAAATCACCAACTTGAAGGACTTAAAGAACTCATTAGTGAGCCCATCCAGCCCTGGGCTTTTTCCACTGGGGAGGGCATCAATGACTTGAATGATTTCTTCTTCCGAGATAGGAGCATCAAGTAGAGAACGAAGATTGTGTGGGATCCTATGAGAGGGAACCCTAGAGATGGCTGCCATGTAGTCCTGTCTATGCTGCAAAGGGGGGTCGAGATCCCCAGGAGTCTCATAAAGTGCTCTTGAATGATTCTGAAATTTTCTTCTTCCGTTTTGCATACATCGCCATTTGAGTCTAGCAATAGGGGGATCGATCCTCTATTTTGTTCCCTATTAAGGAAGTTGCACATCTCTTTGGTGGGTTTGTCGGCTTTGCCAGCCCACCACTCCTTAAAAAATATTTGCAAATTTTTCTTTTGTATTTCTTTCTCGTATCTCAACAATCAAGGGTTGACCTATGTAGGGTCTACCTTGATTATGAAATCATTTGAAAACCATGAGTCCTTGACGTGCTTGGAAATCTCAAAGAAATAAAATGGGTATGAGATTCAACTTTGAACGTTAACAGGTATATGAGCATTTTTAGATCTCCGAGTACTAATTATCAATACTTTCGTAGTGCATTCCTAATAGCAAGCTACTAGCAACATCTATAGTCATATCCTTGAATATAACTGAACCCAACACTCAAGATCAAATAAATGGTTGATCCTACGTGAGAAGATAAAAGACTTAAAAAAAAAAGGGAAGAAGTGAAAAACAATATCTCATAATCGCACCACTCGGATGGACAAGAGTGAAGTGGATCTATCTAATTATACATATGCAAAACATGAACGTATACTAAGAGAATCTAGAAATACAATGGTAAGTACTTGAGTTTATATAGGAAAACTCACAAGTTATATCTTCCTATAATACCAAAAGCATCAATTCCATTCTTTCTAACCTCATATCATTTAAAATACGATTTAGGACATATATATGTATACACTCAAGGTTTAAGTAGCCATCATTCTCATGTATCATCTTGAAAACTCCTCCCAACCTTGCACATAGAGTCATCCTCAACTACACATAGGGTCATCCACAAGTACCCTCATCAAATATTCTAGTTACCTAGCTATTATCCTATTAGTCATGCTTTAAAAAACAATGTAACTATCGAATATACAAAAGGTCATCGCTTTATAACAAAACATATCCCAAGGTGTGATGAAAACCTTTGGTTATGGTCCTCTTCTATGATTTTGATGTAATGATTAGCATTAAAATAACTATAAATATAACATTCATGCGTATGGGCCTAGTCAAGGATCTCATTAGTAAGAGTTATAATGGTGTTTGAAGGTTTTTACATTGAGGAATTATAGTAGTGAACACCTTCCGATCTCCAATATTGTTAGGCATGGTCACCGTAGATGAAGCTTACTCTGCATCATCTCTCTTATAAATGAACTTGACATGAAAAACCATACAAAATTGTCCCCCCCCCAAAGAATTTCTTTTAAATAAATAAAGGGGATCTAATCTTGTAAGGCACTAGCACCACACCTTCCTTGGGATTAAGCATATGGAGATAGCTTTTTTTTATCTTCCCATATGAGAATAATCATCTGCAAAAACCTAGGGAATTTGAAGGATCGTTTGACATACTTAAATTTCTTGAATTCAATATGAAAAAAGAGGATTTCAAATTAGCTAGTTTGTTGTAATTAGCCATAGGGTTATCTAAACTCCCTACACTTTTCTCCTTGATGGAACCACTCATAAGTCTAGTGTGTGCATGAATGTCACTTCCTCCTCCTTACTCACTCTTTGAAGCAAAATTTTCTCACTCTAGGACCTTGAATACTCCTAATAACAATTTATTTGCGTCATCTTGGACGCTCAATGGTATGATCTATCCATTCCATATCCATTATAATCATTTTAGATAATGGTTTCTCCATAATTAGGTCCATTAATCCTTTTTGCTAGTCTTGTCTAACTCTCATGCAAATGAATAGGGCCTAGCAAAGGTAATTGAGTAAGCCTATTACCTTTCAAGAATAATATGAACATAGTAGATGTAGACTAAGGAGACGTCATTTTATATGTTTGTTTGCTCATACAGAAGACACACAAAATTGTGTTCATTTTTGCATTGAACTTGAGGGATTCAACCTAAAAGTTATTATTCATTTTCTTCTACTTTTCTGATGAAAATGATTTGATGATTATCTTTTCTATCTAACATGCTGGATGTCTCACATGCTACATGTGAACTGACTTTGTGGATTAAAAAATGAAAATATATTTTCATACATTTTATTGTGACAAGATACACCGATCATTGTTTGATACTCCCCCTTCCTTATGCACTATACCTTCAAACTCAATAGGTTGTATTATGATTAAATAAACATGTGAAACTGCAAACTGATACGGCTTGAGATGATATCCTCTTACATGTTGTAGAAAAATTCTCCCATGATGATCTTCTAACAAAGTATGCAGTTGGTCCACGTGACTTTGTAATATATATATATATTCTAATTTAAGATTTTTACCTCATTTACCCCATTTCCACATTCTGAGCCTTATTATCCTTCATTTCCTACACTTCCACCCATTTAGTACAGTAGTCTATAACAACTAAGCTATATCAATTTCTTGATGGTGTAGCTGGTAGATTAACACGACCTACAAAATCTACTCCACATTTCAGAAACAATTCTAGTGGCAATATTGGCTCCATGGGCATGCTATTCTTATCCAAAGGTCTACCATCCCTTTATCATATTAAAGAAAAGAAAGAAGACAGGGCAACCCCTCTATTTACAACAATCTACAACAGCAAGGCCAATAAATTACCAAAATTGAAAAGCTACATAATCTTGGTCATTCCTTTCTTATAAAAAGCAATGATGTGGTATATATGGTAAAACACTTTGACACATCTAGTATTATCATTTACATGCATACACGTGATAGTTTTCTTCTCAGTTATTATAAAAAATTTCAATAATAAAAAGCAATCATGCTACTTATTTTCATCTTCTCTGTTATGAAACTCATTTCTCTCACTTTCACATTAAAAACTTCAAACTTATCTCTTCTCTCCTCGTGTGTTCTTTTACTATTGTTGTGTATTAAGTCGTTTATTTCAGATATAAAGTTCAAATCTACTACATCTATATGAATTGAAAAAGCAACAAAGGTTCAATGGCATAGCTTCACAAAACTTATCATTGTATTCATAAACTATGGGAAGTGAAAGACAAAGGGGGCAAGCCATAAAATTTCGAGTGTTTTGGATTTTGATGTTTTCTAGTTCTCAAACTGCAACGATAATCATCAAAAGCATCCATTTCTTTTGATAATTCCTTTTATTACAAAAGCTCCACGGTTCTAGTGTAAAGCCCTTAGCTTAATCAATAAAGACAGCCAAGGAGATGTGGGCAAGCCATGCATATAGTATTAATGGATTGTCATAGGAGAAAATTTTACCCTGGCATTGAGAAATTCCTCCATGCGACCATTGGAGAAGCATGCAACCAGGCGAGGTCCCTGTCCAAGTTTTGCCATGTACTCAAACATGCCAATTTCATCCTCTCTGTGGAAGAACAGATCACATCCATCATCATAGATATGCGCTAGAACTCTGCGTACTCCACCACGAGGAGGCACTTCCCGAGGCTAATGACAGTCATACACGTTGTGGTCTAGATTTTCTCTCCTCTCTCATTCATGAAGGCCTACAGGAAACACATTCAGTGAAGGTAGCCAGAATTCCCTGAGAAGTCCAAGATGCATCAAGGATGTCAAAGGGCGTTCACATGCAATCTTTAGAAGAAATCAAACAAATCTAGGGTGGTAGTCAAAGTTGGTCAAATTTTAGAAATTCAGGCAAAAATTTCAATGTATCCAAATCACATGAAAATTCATATAATTGTAAAGCCTATCAAAGGCAGTCTATAGCCTGAATTTCACATGAAAATGGACTTTCTAGCACATTGATATGCCATGTGCATTTTGTAAAAAATGCAATTTCTCCACTTAGACCCTACAAAATCTTGTATAGGAATTTTTGTTAGCCATATGGTTTGGCATGTATAAAGATCATATGTGGCTACATATTTGTACAAATTTTCAAGGCTATCAGAGCTTGTTAGACACCTTAATCCCACCTTGCAAACTTTTAAATTTAGTCAAATTTCTATAAGGGAGATTCAAATGGGAGTTTTTTTTGCATATTCTTAACGAAAAAATCCAGTTTTCAAGGTCACCATAGTTTCTTAGAATAAGCAAATTGAAGGCTTGAAGGGCTACCATATGGCAAACAATGATTGAACCATGTTATAAGGTCAGGATGAGCTCACATTCAAGGGTGGAGATGCACTAAAGCTTAGAGAAAGGAGGATCCACGAGTTTTTTCATTGGATAAGCCTTTTTGATGGTCAACGATCAATAATGCAAAGTTCATCAAAAAATAGCAGCTTATCTTATCCAAATTGATGTCAGCATCGATCCGATGGTCCATATCAGCCCCATATCCAATGGTGGACAATGAATGCGTCTAATTTTTCCCCCTTTGCCCTAGATATCATATGAAGAACCAATCTTAGCCATCCATGTGATAAATCCAATGTTGTAATCAAAAGCAATTGATCTTAGGGATGAGAGTTGATTTCTCTAGATCCAAGGGCCCAAATTCATTCAAAAAACTATAAGCCCTCCCCCCCCCAAACTCATATAGGATCATTGTTAGGCATCCATAGGGCCCTTGCTAGCACATAGTTTCCTTGAGACGATCACCCTCAGTTGAGCGTGTGAGGATCCAAGGTGGGCTAGTAAGAGCATAGTTCCTAGAATCAATTTTAATTTAGACTTTCAATCTAGGATAGGCTCATAAACCTAATTTCTCTTTCTTTGCTCACCCTCAGTGGAGCGTATGAGTGAGTTAGAGTTGGTTTTATGAGTCTTAGAATTCTTTAGAAACACATTACGAACCTAGAAAGACATAGGGTCAATGAAGTGGAACCTATCCTCTTACGTGTGACATTCGGTTGAACTGTCATGGTGAGTGGATCGTGCGGACCACCTTTGACTAGTAGAATGCTTAGCTTGATGTATCACAACATTCATGTATATGTATGTCATTACAATATCTTCTAATTCAAGTCTCTTGTTATGTGTCAGTTTTGAAAGTGTATAAGGAGCTCCATTCTTGGACCATTCTTCCTTTCAAAATTGATTCATGTATGTGGTTTTCTTTTTGCTCTCATCATGCATACATCCATATGTTCCCCCTTCTCATAATCAAACCATGACATCTCTCCTCTCCATACCCAACTTCATCTTCACCTTCACATTTTGATCACAAAGACCTTCTGACACTCACTAGCTTCATACACTGCATGTGCTGTGAGCAGACCCAATCCACCCGGATTGTGATCACCTCTACAACATGATTCATCATGGCGCTCTTGAGAGGTTCCAGCAGGAGGTTCTTTGCATCTTGCACATCTTCCCATGAGCTTGCCGGAGTATGCAGCGCTATATAAGCTTCTCAAAGAGCCATTGTCTATTGCTACTGTCGCTTTTGCTATCACTGTTAAGCTTGGACAAAAGATTAGCAAGACTTGCAATAAGTGCTAATGTCAGATCAATATGGATTTTTCACTTGTCTTGAAAACTCATGCTATTGGTCATTCTTTCGAAATAGTCAAGGGAAAAACGGATATTATATTGTGATCTTTGCATCAGCGTGACATCCGTAATGCCAAAATGCAACTTTAGGCAACTTGACTTCTTTTTTTGCTTTGGATCCTTTGCTTTTTTGCCTTTGTATAGGCTTTATCAATGTGGTTTGAACAATGATTCATTGTCAACGAGTGCTCACAAAAAACCATCTTTATAATGTAATTGTACTCATTAGGTTTTAAACCCACCCTTACAATGAAATTGTACTCATTAGGATTGGTAATTATACTCGTTAGGATTGGTAATTATACTAGTTACCATTGGTAATTGTACTCAACTTCTCTTTTTGCTTTCAGTTTTTTGTTTTTTTCCTTCATATAGGCTTTATCAATCTGGTTTGAAGAATGGTTCATCGTCAACAAGTGTTCACAAAAAACCACCCCTATAATGTAATCGTACTCGTTAGGATTAGTAATTATACTCATTAGGATTGGTAATTGTACTAGTAAGGACTGAAAACTGCCCTTATAATGTGATTGTAATCCTTAGGATTGGTATTTATACTCGTTAGGATTGGTAATTGTACTAGTTAGTATTGCTTTCAACTTTTTGTTTTTTCCTTCATATAGGCTTTATCAATGTGGTTTGAAGAATGGTTCATTGTCAACGAGTGCTCACAAAAAAACTGCCTTTATAATGTAATTGTACTTCTTAGGATTCATAAAAGTCGATCTTTTCAATTTGATGCCTTTATTTTGAACCTCCTAAAAATTTTGAATAGTTTTTTATTTTGGATAGTCAGTAGAGAGGCCATCGTTCTTCATGCTTTGGATATCTACTTCTCTGCAACTTTTGCAGGATCTTTTTCAAATTCTTGCATACTTGTATTAGTCATAACTACTAGATATGGGAACCACTAGATATGGGAACTGAGACAGGGTGAACTCCATGTTAAAATCAATTTCATATCTGAAGATACATAAGCATTACATGAGAATGACACATGAGAGATGACACATGTCGAATGACATACGATGCATGATACATGACAAATGACACATGCCCCACAATAGAAAACACATGATACATGGCATATGAGACATGACACACGCCACAAGAGAAATGACACACGACACATGATACATTACACACGACACATGACACATGATACACGGTTTGCAACACACAACACATGATGCATGACACATGCAAATGACACATGATCGATGACACATGACACATGATGCAAAGTCATATGACAACCTAAGTGTCAATGAAACTTGTCATATGTTAGTGACACCAACCTTAGTTTTGATGAAACTTAGATGGCAAAATAAATGTTGGTGTCGCAATACCATCTCGGTATTGGTGATAAAAACTAGATGTCTTGAAACTTGATAAGTGTGAGTGATAGTGGCACACGTGTCAGTGATATCTCAAGCATGCATCAGGTGTTGGGGATACTTGAATCAACCAAGGGTCGTGATCCTTGGAATTTATTAAGCCTAACTTAATTTTCCTTTTTCACATATGTTTGTTGTGCTCTCTTCTATTCCCGTATGTGCCTGTATGCAAAAAATAATGAATTTAAGGGCAAAAACATCATTATAAGCTTGTATTCATGTGTCTCAAATGTCAAAGGAAATTATACATTGTATTGCTCTCACCAAGTGTTTGAATGCCCATGACACTTGCTAGCAACCATATGTCCTACAAGAAAAAATAGGTGGTGGCTTTACTAAACATGTCAATAAGAGTTAATTTGGCCATGTGCATAGAAGCATGTGCATGTACACAATGGTCATTGCATCCAATAGTCAATCAAACATGTACCAAGTGTTAATCACCTCGAACAATCACCTTCTACACTCAAATATACACCATGATACTTGTAATAATAATAGTAGACACAAAAATGGAGTTTTCTCTAATGTCTGATGTTTGAATATAGTCAATAGTCGTTTCTTTTCAAATCTCTTGACAAGATTACATTTATTGCATGCTCTAGAAGCAATCTGGGTTCTCTACGCAAAGCTATGGTAAAAACACCAAGTATCAAAAATACCTACCTACACTTCGGGACTTCTTATAGTCCACATCAGTAAGAAAACAATGAGAAGATGTGGAAAACTCATTTAAAGCACTTATTGCCATGCATTCCAATCCATATACACTCATACAAGCACATGAGGAAGGAGAAAAGAGGTCACGAAGATGAACTTAAGGTATTTTTCTTCTCCAAGTTATTCTTTCTATTCAAAATGGAAAAAAGACTTTAGAAAAGAGTCACAATGACTTGGAATCATGTGCCCATATCATTTCCTTTCACATTTTGGATGGACATTAAAAAATAGCTAACCTTCCTAGGAGTTGGTTGACTAATCTACATGATTGGGAGTGTGACAGTTGAGGACTCATCAAAGTGCACATATAGAAGGCTTTGAAATACAATTGTGTGCCATTACCATTTCAAGAAGGACTATTAAAAGGAAGTTTTTGGGGTCCATTATCTCTCTTCTCCCTTGCTTCCATCTTTTCCACTACTGTACCTTCTCTTTCACTCCAAAAAAATTCTTGACATCTATTTGGTAGATGGGCCATTTGTAATGATCACTTAGAGTAAGTAGTGTGTTGATTGTTATTATAAAATGTCTTTAGATTAAGTTAAGCCTATAGTCTAATAGAGTAAAACCAAGCAAGTAGGTTGGCTAAGTGGTTAAGTCTCAAATATGGGAAGGAGGTGGTCTTGGGTTAAAATCCCATTAGAGACGTGGAAGATGATTTTGCCCAAGCACTCCAAGCCATTCTAGAAGTTCACTTGAGTTAACTCAAGTGAACTAGGACATGCCATTGACCAACCACTCTAGTGGATGTTAGAGAACTATGATCTATGGTGGACATCGATCCACTTTCTAGTTCAAATACCCCTTGAGGTAGGCTATATATATGAGGCTTGGATGGGAGGAAACCAATAATTCATTCCATTAGTAATTCTTGTAGAGACTGTTGCATTAGTACTAGGGCAAGGTTGTAAGTTTGAAATTGCTCTCTAGGATCTTTGGTGGTTATATGCACATTTAGGCTCTTGGTGGTGCAAAATAATTGGGTAGAGGGTGTGAAACTTTCCCTTTTGGGCTTTAGAGCAAAGGTTCCCCCCCCCACCCATGTGTGTGAACGTAGTCTACCCACCCAACAGAGGTGTTTGCTCCTCTTGAAGCACCCATTTGGATGATGGAGCGGCCCATGATGGAGCACACCTTCCTGAGTTGCCTGTTGGTGCTCATGTGGGAGGAGATTCTTCATCTTCCTTTCCTCCAAGTTGTAGGAGACAATATGAGAAAGCACCTTATATAGGGGTTTTTTAGCAATTGCTGACAGCATGGGGGCTTCAAAGAGCCATGGTGGGAGGAGCAGCGCCTTGACCTGAGAGAGTTGAAAAATAGAACAAAAGAGAGCCAGGAAGAGATAAGACTCAGACGAATATAAAAATAGAGTATGTGCCTTGCATTTCAATAACCATAGTTGTCTTTCTATACAAAAGTAGAGAGTCTTTTGGCCAATTAAAAAGAGGATAAGAATTTTGGATAGATTTCCCTCCAACTTAGAGGTGTTCACATGAATGGAGAAGAAAGCTCATAGCTAACAATCCCCACCTTGAGCTTGATTATGCAAGTGACTCTTTGGGAACTATCCTTTCCTCACAAGTAGACTAGGGTGGTACAAATATGATTCCTTCCCATGTACAAAGAAGGTGGTACAATGTTTATATCCGTCCTTCAACAAACTCATGGGTGGTACAAATGCTTCCCTATACATATGAGGAAGGTACAAAGAGGATGTTTTAGAACACATCATCATAGATGAAATTGACTTGAGCTTCTTCTTCTGCCTTTGTCTCCTTTGCTATGTTGACATTGCTAGGCCTTTTGTTGAAAGCTCCTTTGTTGTTGTTGTTGTTGTTGTTGTTGCCTAAACGACAATGCTTTGTAGCATGATTGGGTTTACCACATATTTTGCAAGGGTTAACTTGAAAACAATTTTTTGAAAGATGGTTGGTGCGATTACAAGAATGCATTTTGTAGCTCTTATAACGAAGACATTTGTTGTGAATTCATCATGAGTTTTGAACTTATTTTCATATTGTTATAGAGAGTTTATTACATCCTCTAGCCTAGGGATAGGGTCTTTTTCTTTTAGAACAATTACAATTTGTCCAGTTTTTCATAAGGAACGACTTTGAGTAGGACGGCTACTTGATCCTCATTTTCAATGGGGCATTGTACATAAGCTAATTGGGTGCATCTACTCTTTAGCTTATTTACAAGAGAAGGTATATCTTCCCCTTGAGACATGGTAAGAGAATAAAGTTTCCTTTTAAGTGCTATTTTGGAGTTTCTAGAAATAGCTCCAAATATTTTCTCTAAAGTAATCCATGCTTGGTTTGCAGTAGTGAAATCATCTAAGAAGTGTACATAATTATCATCTAGAGAGGTGAGTAACATTCCAAGTGCTTGTTCATCTTTAATTTTCAGTGAAATATGGTAGCCCTCTTCCATGCTCAAGTGTTTCATTTGGTGCAAGTGGTTTAGTAACCGACCATAATTGTTTAGTCATGAGGTGGCCCTTGATCTTTGTTTGCCATGTGTGGAAACCTTGGCCATTAAATTTATCAAGAGGCTTTTCACTCATTTTGGAGAGGTCTTAACTCTTGGAGACTCTCCAAGGTAAGTGTCTAGCTCCTTACAACAATTTTATTGCAATGGGAAGGTCTTATCGCTCAAATGAGGAGAGTGTCTATTCCCCTTACAAAACTGTCATGGTTAGACCTATGTGAATAGGAATGATTACAAAGCATTGAATGCTTATTCATTTTATGCAAAGTTATGTTGATTCGTCTTCATATTACTTCATCCAGTATTCATTCTTTGTGCTTGATTAATTACATGTATAAATACTTTCACAACTTCTACCCGATTTTTTTATAACAATACGACAACAAAGAAGTGAGGTTTGCTTTACACGGAGAGTATAAATATAAAACATAATTTCTCCATCAAAGGCAAAAGCTTTAGTACCAAAGGCTGAATCAACCCCCAAAATGAGATCTCTTGGAAGCCAATGGATGAGTAGAAAAACCTCAAATCGCACTTGTTGTATTCGATTTCCTGAAATGCGCTTACATGTTGATTCATGAGTTTAGAATGTGACAACATTTATTAGCCCATGCTACAGACACGTGTAGCAACCAATAGAAACATCATGATGGGCAACATCCTGAAACTCTAGGAGATGATGCACACAGCAAACTTCAGATCCGCAGGCACCGTTGGGCCAAAAAACTACAAGAAATAGGGGGGT
>CM035410.1:83503440-83635940 GCA_020310875.1 Ceratopteris richardii
GAGCTCGGAGCTAGGAGAAAAGTCCAAAATACTGACGGCTGCTGCACCAAGTATCGTTTCATCTTGACCTACAGTAGAAGCTTGTTAGGATAAGCATTTACCTCATTTTCATTCTCGAGTAGTTCATTTGCATTGACCATTACGTGATTGCATGTCTTCATACACTCGGCTAGGTTTGCATACTCTTTGGATTGATAATTAAAAGCGTGTTTCCCCACTATATGCACTTGTGAGGGGATTGAGGTATAGTCTCTTTCTCCGCAAGTCCCTAAGTTGAAGCTTAGGTCAACACACTTTTTGGCGCCGTTGCCGGGGAGTGACGAATCAAACCGAGGCATTCGGGTGATGGTAAGTAGCTTTTTGCTTTGAAGTAAGTGGAGGAGCGGAAATCTTCTCTTCTTTGGTAAGTCATTTTCAGCCGCACTTGCTACTTCTCATTCTTGGAGTGTGTGTAGTGAGTTGTTAGTTTAGGGAAGTGAGTGGAGAGTAGAGTAGGCTTTAGGGTTGTTCAAAAATTTTCCTTTTTCTGTAAGCTAGGAATTCCCAAGTATAAAAGTCAAAAAATTTCATTTTTCAAGTTACTTGTTGAACAAGTATCGTGGAGAGCAGTGTCGAGTGTCGTGTGAGTTCCAGCGATCGTGGGCGAGTTTTTTAGGCGACCTGGAGCATCACAAGGCAAGGGAAAGGGAGCAAGGTGTTGAAAAAGCATCAAAGGTGAGCTTAGCAGGTCCTAATCAAGTTATATCATTCAAAAAAATCAATTTCAGTGTGAAAACGACCTACGCTGAGTGTCGTTTGGGCCTTCAGGGGGTTAAAAGTCATTGGTTGATTGATACAGTGGGTGGGGGTAAGAGAGGAGAGCTAGGTGAAAAGGGGAAAACATCAAATCTCAAAAAACATCACAAAAATTTGAAAAAAAAGGGTCAAGTATCGCTTTGCTCCTGCGGTCGAGTATCGTTTTACTCCTGCGGTTGAGTATCGCGATATTTCCCAGCGGTCGTCGATCGTTTCGTTAGAGATCGTTTAAGATAGAGGTCGTAGATCGTTTCGTTAGAGATCGTTTGGATCGGAGGTCGTCGATCGCGTGTCGTTTGCCAAGTATCGTTATCCAGAGATCGCGACACTTGTCAAAGGTCGTGTATCGTTTGTCACGAGTGTCGTCGGTCGTCGATCGTTTGGCGGAGATCGCGACACTTGTTACAGATCGGTATCGTTTCAGATAAATATCGTCGATCGTTTCTGGTGAAGATCGTAGATCGTTTCTATTCGAGTATCGTGTATCGTCTAGTGAGAGATCGTGTGTCGTTTCAGCCCAAGTATCGCCGATCGTTTCTGCTAGAGATCGTCGATCGTGTATCGTTCTCGGTCAAAGATCGTTTTCCAGCGATCGTTTTGATCAAGTATCGTTTAGACCCAAGTGTCGATTTCCAGCGATCGTTTTGATCAAGTATCGTTTGTCAGCGATCGTTTTGGTCAGAGGTCGTAGATCGTTTCATTGAGAGGTCGTGTATCGTTCCCAGTCAGAGATCGTTTAGGGAAAGATCGTTTTTCAGCGATCGTTTCACCCAAGTATCGTCTGTCAGCGATCGTTTTACCCAAGTGTCGTTTGTCAGCGATCGTTTTCTCAGAGATCGTGAGAGCCAAGTATTGTGACTTGAAATTTTCTTTCAGTCACATTCCTGCCTAAGTTTTCCCTAGACTTCTGAGCCATAACTTAGGACTCTAGAGGCTAAAGGTGGACCAGAATTGATCAGAGCTCTTAAGTGAATGAACTTGAGATCAGGAAGAACCCTAGGAAGCCGAAGAAGTGTAATTTCTTCTGTAGGGAGTGCAGCCGAACCAAGTAACCGATCACACTATTCTGAGACCTCTAGTGAGTCAGAAGGAGAAATCCCCATGGCTTCCGAGGATATGCAAAACACTGTGCCCATGATTGGCCAGATGTCCATCATTGAGGGCGAATACAGAACTTCCTTAGAATATGTGAGCACTAACCACAATGAGATCCCTATCTATTTGGATGGTCTAAACAGATCAGTGGCCAGACTAAGGAAGGCTTCAGAGGCCTACATAGTGCCAAGACCAGCAGTCAAGTACATAGGAGGACTGTACATGGATAAACAAGACATTCAATACGTGGTCACAGAACATCCTGAAATCATTAATGAGCGTGGTGAGGAAATTAATACTTCCAGCTTAAATGGATATGGAACTGAAGAACAAGTGACTACTCCTAGAGGGAGATCGACAATTACTAAACTTTGGAGAGGAGACTTAGTTCCCCAGGATGACACTCTAATAGATGTATATTTGATCAATGGAATGGAGCACCTGCTCAGAGCCCATTCCTCAATATGGGAAGCTGCTCCTAATCCAGTTACCATCTATGAGTTACAAGATCCTGAATTCTCCACCATCATCACATATTTGGACAAAAACCACAGAAGGTATTGGCCAGTCACTGAATTAGAGAGAGCTGAGCTGAAATATCAGAACATCCCAGTGTTCCCCCCAAGGGACCAAGCCACTACTTCACGGAACCCACATGGAACTTCTCAAAATGATTCAAGTCAACATTCGGGACAAACACAACAAACTCAACAAACTCAACAAACCCAGATCCCTGTCAGACCACATGTTCAATTTGCAATGCCTGCCACTAATCCTAATTATCGGCCACAACCAGCCATTGACCCAAGACATGGAGTTCATGCTCCAGTCAGACCACAGGTAGTACGAGGACCAGGCATACCAATAGGAAGACCAAATTACCCTGTAATGCCGAGACAACCTAAAGCAGGAAGGAGACTAAGACCGATCCAAGTGGCCAAGTGCATGAGAAATCATTATGATGGCTCGAGTGAACCCTATAATCACATATCAGAATTTAAACAAGTAGTTAGAGCCGAGCAGGTAGATGACTTCATGATTCAATATGAGTCCTTTGGCCTTACCTTGTCTGACACAGCCCTGGCCTGGTTTCAGCCATTGGATCCAAATACCTTTCAGAACATGGATCAGGTTTATCAAGAAATGATTGAAGAATTTACCAAGTCTGGAATCAAAAACAATTCTTCGTCATTAATCCACAGCTTCAAACAAGCTCCAACTGAGTCAGTCAGATTGGCTGCCAGGAGATTCAAGCAGTATGTGGATAGATGCCCCGTAGAGGAGAGACCAACTCAAAACAAGATGGTATCGTTGTTTTTAGAAGGACTATTGAACGGAACCTTGAGGTCATTAGTGTACGTGAAGAGAGTTCAAACTTTGCAAGAGTGTATGAAGGAATGTATAGACCTAGAGGATAACCTTGCAGAAGACTTGAAAATACCCCAAGGTAGGGTGAAAAGCGAAGAGTCAACAAGTAGCACATCAAACCCTAAAAACAATGTAGAGGAAATTGCCGACTTGTTAGCTAAAAAACTGAATATGCAAGGGCAGAGGAATTATCCCACCAACCCTATGAGAATGCCTATGCTTAGAAGATGTATGCAGTGCGGAGGAGATCATCCTTCTCACTTGTGTACTAGGGGAGTAGTCCCACCACCTGCCTATGCTCCTCATAGACCCTCTGTCCCCGGACCACTACAGTATTGCAGTATAGAGCAGAGATACACAAACCATAGCACTGAGAATTGCCCTTACAATAGGCAAACCAGACCCACACAGCCTTATGTGAGACCATATGGATATCCGCAGAACCAGCAAGGAGGAGAAACCTTTAGATATCCCTCATATCAGCCACAGGCACCAATACCACGACCATACGCATACCAGGGATATACACAGCCTCAACCAGTGCTAGGACAACAACCGCCCCACCCTCAGAACGTTGTCCCAGTTAAGATAGCGCAACCAGAGGAAAACCTAGAAAGGGCTATAGTGCCAGCCACACCTCTGACTAGCAATGAACCATATGACTCATTTTACGAATCTAGTCAAGGAACATACCCTGGTTATGAGAGCTCAATAATGGAATATGGGCAACAATATGACCCATATGCTTATGGCATGGAGACACCAGAGAGTTCATATAACTACGAGCAAGATTATGTACCATTAATGTACACAGCTCCTAGAGCAACCATGCCACCTCGACCAATGAATAGACCGCCTGTACCCAGAGGACCATGCTACAGATGTGGAGGTGACCACTATATTAGAGAATGCACATTGCCAAATCCACCACCACCACAACGAATTTGGGAAGGGTACTGTAGCGATTGTGGGAAGGAGCATCTTTTCAGAGATTGTCCTAAGAACCCAAACAAAGTCACACCAAATGTGCAGATTAATGTGATAGAAGTGATTGAATCTTCAGGGAGCGACAAAGAGTACACTATACCTTTAAAAGCCATAACAAGAGCAAAGGCTAGAGAAAACCCTGATAAAACCGAAGAAAATAATCAAAGTGACAAAGAGGGAAATACACCCATCCCTCACAGAGTGGAAGATTCCGAAGAACCAAAAAAAAGTATCACCAGTAAACGATCCCAAAGATGGAAGCAAAGGAGAGACAGGATAAAAGAAAAAAAGTCATTGCAAAAGAAGGAAAATGAAAAGAGAAAACCAAAATCAACAGAAGAAGCCCAAGTGGAAGAAGAAAATAAAAAGGAGAATAAAACGAAGGAGGTAGGATCGGTATTAGCAGACCCAATGCCTGAAGAATTAGCCATGTGGATTCAGGCATACAAGGCGAGAATAAAAGCAGGACCTACCATAGAACAACATGAAAGAGAGTATCCGAGAGGCGACTTAGAGAAAGAAAGATTGGAAATCTGCAAAAAATTGATAGAAGTTGCCCAACAAACATTAGAAAAACCCGCATCACCTTTACCAAACAACCGAATTTGCAAAGGAAAATTCCAAGAGTGTCTAAATAACCAGGAAAAGCCTAATGTAAATAGACCTCTGGATGATGAAATTGGTATTGAGAGAAAGGAAGGATCCATAGTCCCTGAAACAGAAGGAGATTGGACTAAGGATTTATGGGCGCGAGTTCAAGAGGACAAGTGGAAAAAGGTAGAGGGAATGGAACCGCCCTTTGAAGAATTGAAAGCAGAAAACGAAATAGAGGATTCAATACCTGAACTTAATTCAGAAGAAATTTTTCCAATGGATGCAAGTGACAAAGAAGTGGAAGACGATGTAAAGGAACTACCCAATTACACCGGGGAATACGAGCACAACTCAGAATTGTATCGCATTCCATCAATAAAGAGACGAGAAACGAATCCATCAGTTCAAACATCAGAGATCATACAACGCCTTAGAGAGGTGAAAATCCCATGTACCTTAACATTTGAAGAACTGTTAAAGGTAAAACCCCATCTAAAAGAGAAATTGATCGATCAATGGGAAGTCAAGGAGGAAAAGAAGGAGGTAGATGACGAAGTGAAAACGGTGAGAATTCCAGTGGATAAAGTAGGAGACTTTAGTGAAGGGGATGAAGGAAATACATGTCTACCAATCACCTATAGGGGTTACACAACCAAAGCCATATTAGATTCAGGAGCTGGTGTTGGCATTGCTACCAAAGAAATTTGGGAGAAATGGGGAAAACCAGCATTGAGACCAACACGTATGAAAATTCAAATGGCAGATGGACATACGGAAAGACCCTTAGGATTGTTGGAACGAGTAGTCTTCACTACGTGCGGAGTGGAATTCGAACATACTTTAGCAATTTGTCACTTTGAAAGGCCAAGCAACTATGAAATGATCTTGGGAAGGCCATTCATGAGACAGCTAAAGGTTGTACAAGATTGGGGAAAGGATGCAGTGTACCTACAACACGCAGGAGTCACCACTAGGATCAACCTACATACGTACGCATATCAAGATGTACCACCTCTGCAATGGAATCAAATCCACAAAGAGGAAGACGATCAATCGATTCATAGTGCAGGTTCTAGTGACCAATCCTGGATGAACGAGGACACTCATCTATGGATATGCCAAGCTGCAAAAAAGGAAGAAGAGAGAAGAAAAAGTTGGCAGCAGAAACAAGGTGTAGAGAGATCGGTACAAGATCCAGCTTATATGCCACAAGTTTTTCCAGACGAAGAATTTGAACCTCATGGTTGGATGGAAATCTTAGCCACCCTCGATGTCTGTGTAAATGAAGAAGTGGTAACTATGAATGAATGTATTGACGAGGAGGGTTATGACATTAGTTTGTATATAGTAGTCCTTCAGGAGGCAGGAGAAGGGGAAGTAATTGAGAAAGACTGGAAGGAGGACTACGAGAGCATTGAAATGGAACCAGAACCCATGGATCTAGGGATTTGTACCAACAACATAGATATCACTGCCAATGAACAACATAAGGATCTCACACAAAAGGAAGAATTAGAAGTTGAAAGGGAGTTAGAAGAGGAAGATAACAAGCTTCAAGACCAATTTGAGGTACCAGCTCATTTCAAAAAATACGAAGTGGAAGAGAGGAAGATTGCTATTCAAATGCCTAAAAGAGAAGCACAACCTGGAATAGCATATGATAATAAGGAACAAACCAAAAAAATAGTCGTAACCATGGAAGGAGGAGAGGAACGATGTACTTTCATAGGACAAGATGTCTCAGCGGAAGAAGAGCGAGAGTTGATTCGACTCATAAGAGAATACCGGGATGTCTTCGCTTGGACTTATAAGGATTTAAAAGGAGTAGATCCATCTATATGTGCGCATAGAATCCCCATGACATCCGAAGCCAAACCTTCTAAACAGAGACCTTATACTTATAATGATGTGTATTCAGCCAAGATAAAAGAAGAAATAGATAAGTTGTTGGATGCTGGATTCATATACGAGATAGAACACACAGAATGGGTATCGCCATTAGTAGTAGTGCCTAAGAAAAATGGAAAATTGAGAGTGTGCATAAATCTGAAGAAGGTGAATGCAGCCACTATACGTGATAGCTACCCACTACCGATTACGGATCATCTATTGGAGAGGGTAGCAGGTAAAGAGGTCTATAGCTTCCTAGATGGTTTCTCCGGATACAATCAGGTGGCTATTGCGACTGAGGACCAACACAAGACAGCATTTGCCACAGAATGGGGTGTGTATGCATTCAGAGTGATGCCCTTTGGACTCACTAATGCACCGGCTACCTTCCAACGATTAATGTGTCACGTTTTCAAGGAATTTTTGAAAAAAAGCATGGAAGTGTATGTAGATGACCTTTGCACGTATTCCAATCAAAGACCCGATCACATACCGGAATTAAGGAAGATATTCAACAAATGTAGGCAGTATAGAGTCTGCTTAAACCCAGAAAAATGTGTCTTCATGGTAAGACAAGGAAAAATACTAGGACACATAGTCTCAAGAAATGGGATATCTACGGATGAGGATAAGATTAAAGTCATATTGGACTTACCAAGACCCAAAAATGTAAAGGAACTACAAGCCTTTATGGGACATTGTGGATATTACGGTAGGTTTATTCACATGTATGCCATAATAGCCAAGCCCTTATACGGTCTATTAACTCAGTTCACTTGGACAGACGAGTGTGAGAAGGCCTTCAACGAGCTTAAAAAGAGGCTGAGTACAGCCCCAATTCTAAAATCACCCAACTGGAACAAGCCTTTTCATATTCATGTTGATGCTTCGAACTATGCAATTGGATGTATCCTAGCTCAACCGGCTGATGGAGGAAAGCTTGACCATCCAATCGCTTATGCGAGTAGACAATTAAACCAAGCCGAAAGAAATTACACGACTACAGAAAGAGAGGGCTTAGGAATGGTTTATGCAGTCAAGAAGTTTAGACATTACCTCTTAGCCAACAAATTCAAATTCTTCATAGACCATCAAGCTTTGTTGTATTTAGTCAATAAACCTTGTAGCACGGGAAGGTTGGTGCGATGGTTCTTGTTACTAATGGAGTTTGACTTTGAGGTAATAGTCAAAAAAAGGAAACACGCATGTGAGAGCAGACCACCTTTCTAGGTTAAAACACGGAGAACCACCTAGCGGAGTTCCTGATGATTTGCCAGACACCTATCTTTTTAACCTGGAAGTATGTCCTCAATGGGCCGAAGAATTGATCCCAATACTCACACATGGACCTAAAGACGGGATCACGCCAAACCGAAGGCAAGATCTTTGGAGGACTAAAAACCTTCACATTATTGCTGGAAGTTTATACCACCAGGATTCAAGCGGACTACTGATGAGATGCGTGGAAGAAGATGAACAAAAAATGTGGCTTTAGAAAGCACACATAAATCAATGGGACACTCACTTGAACGCAATGGGAACATGGCAAACACTCAAGAGACTTGGCATATATTGGCCAACCATGCAACGAGATGCACATCATTATGTGTCAACCTGTCAAACCTGTCAAGAACAAATCCCAGATGAGAACTCTACGCTATGCTATTCTACAATAGCACCAAGGTGGAGCATGCCTTTAGTAAAGTTCTTGAAAACTCGAGAGTACCCTGATGGAGCTACCCTAGCAAGAAAACGTGCTCTTGAAGAACAGAGCAAAGATTACGTCATCTTAGGAAAACAACTCTTTAAACGCGGGAAGGATAACCAGCTACGATTGTGCATTCATGAAAATGAATATCTCTCTGTATTAGAAATGGCACACGCAGGAGCTGCGGGAGGACATTTCTCAGCAGACAGAACGGTCAAGATGATTCTCTTTGCAGGCTTGTGGTGGCCAACTCTACATATGGATGCGGAAACATATGTAAAAAGTTGCGAAACATGTCAGAGAGCAAAATACCCCATTAGAAGAGATGACATGCCTTTAAGACCCATGGTTTGTGCGAGAGCATTTACCAAGTGGGGAATTGACTTCATAGGACCTATCAATCCACCTGCGAAAGGATCACATGCTGAATACATCATAGTAGCCATCGACTACCTGACTAAGTGGGTAGAAGCAAAAGCCACTAGAAAGAATGATGCTCAAACCACAGCAAAATTTCTCTTTGAGCACATATTCACACGCTTTGGACTACCGATCGAGATAGTGAGTGATCGAGGAACTCATTTCTTAAACGAAGTCATTGAATCGCTAATGAATGAATTCTTAGTGATTCATAAAAAATCAGCCCCATACCATCCTCAAGCTAATGGACAGGCTGAAAGTTCCAACAAAGTACTTTGTACGGTATTGACAAAGATTGTCAATAATGGAAGGTCAGATTGGGACAAACAATTGCATCACGCAATTTGGGCCTTCCGAGTGGCATATAAAACGGCCATTGGAACTACGCCTTTCAACCTAGTATATGGGCAGAATGCCATTTTGCCAATTGACTTCTTAGTACCTACACTGAAAGTGGCCCAGCAATATGAGTGGAACGGTCATGAATTATCTCAACAATTAGATCAAATTGAAAAGCTGCACGAGACTAGATTGCAAGCGGTAGCAGGCATCTATGCCGCCAAACGGAGACAAAAGGCTTATTATGATGCACATATAAAAGACAAGGGACTGAAAGAAGGCGATTTAGTCCTAGTATACACACTCAAACAACATGCAAAGAAGCTCCAAAAACGCGGATATGGACCCATGATTATAAATCGAATCTCTACTAGTGGTGCAGTCAATCTCGCCACACTGGACGGAGATATTCTTCCCAACTACATCAGTGGATGCAGAGTGAAAAGATTCATGGAGCCATTGACTGATCAAATGCTAGCACGACTATTAGGAGCTCATAATAGGAAAAAGGAAGAAGAACGCATACGAGAAGAAGCTAGACAGGAAGCCCTAGAACGTATCAGAAAACGGAAAGAGTGGATGAGAGAAAGAGACGAGAGATATAGGGTAGGAGAAGAACTCATCCCAATGGCTAATTTTAGAGCCACTGAGAACTCCGGACAACAAAGAAGACAGCCTTATTTGAATCTGGGAGCAGGACGAAAAGAGTACCACTTAGTGGATGCTCTCATAGACACAGGAGCAGCAATAAGCTGCATTAGATTTTCTTTATCTCAGAAACTTAAAGAGGAGATACGGCCATCGAAGGCACAACTAATTGGAATAGGAGGAAAAATTACTCAATGCATAGGTGAGATCACTTTACCTTTACATATGGGGAACAACACAATGGAACAGAGACTCTTAGTTTGTCAGGACCAAGATCTGCTTGAAGATGTGGTGTTGGGACAAGATTGGATCTACGAATATGAGGTAACCATTCAATTGGCTTTAGGATACATCTCGGCCAGAATAGGACCTCGTGAAGTATTTAGTTTGCTAGACGAACGACCACCCAAAGCCGCTATTATAGAGCCAGAAGTTCATCCTAATGAACAAAGTCATGATTGTATGTTCACTAGCAACATGGGAACCCCATCGTCAAGTACTTCATGTGAAAATACAGTGAGTCCTGTGTGCATTCCATCTTTGAGTAGAGAGAGTCACGAGAGTACACAAGAACATGAAATCAAGCCCAGAGAGCCACAAGGCACAGGAACGAATACCACTTTGCAAGACTTGAAGTCTACACCTGTGCAAATGTACCCCATTCCACATTCTACACTAGCTTGGATAAGGAAGGACCAAAAGAGGGCCTATCTTCAACAACAGACAAGTCTTCAACATCGGCATGTCCAATCAAAGAAGAAGACAAAGACTTTCGAACACTTAAGTCAACCACGCCTCAATAGCATATGGATCCCAAAAAAGCTGATAACTGCACAACCTGATCGAACAAAAATATGGATCCCAAAGTCATGTACCCAAAGGACGACCATCCCAAACAAAGAACATCCTCAGAAGGGCTATCATACTCAACAGGGTCAACAGGCACATCAGCCGAGAAAAAGGACATATTGGAGGAAGAAGGAATCTCCAAATGCAATACAAACCGACTCGAGATTCACAAAACAGAATCAGCAGACATACCACCCAAAACGAACCGCATTCATCAAAAAGGTGGAAAATACAGTACATTCCATCCAAGTGAAGCAAGTTTGGATGCCGAAAGACAAGACAAGCTGCATACGTCAAGCAACTACTTCCAATTGCACACATGAGGAGTTGTCAAGATCCAGAGTATGCATGATAGGGCCACATTACAAGGCCAAGCATTCGGCACGTCCTTTTTCTACTTTCGGATAGTCACGCACATTTTCCCTTTGGAAATAGGAGAGCATTTGTACATACATAAAATATTACTCCAAAAAAATTCACTAACCGCTTCGGCTATGTACTAACTTTTATGTTTTCTTTTCAGCAAAAAAAATAAAATAAAAATACATGAAAAAATTCAGGTATTACCTTTCTCACACCCACGGGAAAGGGACGGCACCATGCACTCGGAGCAACAGCGAATTATTAATCAACATATGGAGGAGGATTTCTGAAAAAACATATGGATACTAATTCATCCTCTATATTGAGTGCAGATGACATCTTCTGACTCAGAAGCTACACAGCAGGAAGAGGAACTACTTCTTCCATTGGGGTCAATAACCAAGGTCAGAGGACATTGGTTTCGAGATGACCAACCTATCTCGGAACTTCTCTTTATGGCAACCATCAAGATTATGGACAGGGACCACTATTTCCCCATCATGTCACAAGATTTCAAGACCATAATACAAGGGTTACCACATATCGAGGAAGTATGGACTCAAGCTGGAATTGAAGCATTTTTGAAGATACCTATATGCGTACCAGACTTCCAAAGATGTACGCAGGTAATGAATACCATGCAGCCGGCTGCTACAAAGATTTCGGTTCCAGAAGCAAAGGTTTTGGACAAGGTAGGCACATGGAAGACAATTCAATTCACTCATGAATTGATCAATAAAGCCTTTGGGTGGAATCAAGAAGGCATTACTAATGTCAAAGAGGAATGCCATGATCCCAAGAAAAGATCATTCTTGGAGATTAACAGAATAGATATTGAAGATGCAGTACGTCTGGCACATCAACACTTTTGTTTTCCTGGCATGAACAGATACACTGCACCACAAAAGATTGTAGTACAACTCCTATCGCATGCCATGAGACAGATAGGAAACAAAGTGAATCTCACAGGTTACGTACAAGAACGATTGTTTGAAGCTCAGAAGAAATGGGGGCAAAAGAAGTTCCTGAACGGTGGTTCAGCTTTAACTTTATTGATATATGAAGCTCTAGACATGAAACACTGCTTACGGGAGATGCCGACATCAGAAGGGCTAGCAAGGTATGCAAAATCCGCTTCGGTCCCTAAGAAGAAGAAAGCAGTAGTTGTGGTTGAAGAGGCTGGAACCAGCGCACAGAAACCCATGAGGGGCACGAAACGCTTGCGAGAAGATGAAGCCCAAGCAACACCTCAGTCTAAGAGAACGCATCTCTTGCCTAAGATCACGACGGCTCCAATGCCGATTTCAAAAAGAGATTTGTCTGCTGCCCTCGAACAAACACACCAGTATATGCAAGGGCAGGTGAATCTAAATGTCCAAGGACATCATTATAGACAAGCAAGTCAAGTAAAGCAAAAACAGAGTACAGAAAAAACTCCAAAACAACCTGGAAGATACCAAGAATTGGGCATCGATGACTCTAGTACGAATACGGAATCCAGTCCTGAGAAAGACACGTTAGATACCGATATCAGGACAGAAACATATGACGAAGAAGGACAAGAAATTGATCAAGTGGAAGTGACACCGGACAACCAGAAGGAAAAAGAAAAGAAGGTGGATGATGCTAAGGAACAGGAGCACGTCATTCAGTTGAATGACACTACAAAAATAAGCATCAAGGAAGATACGACTACTGGGGTTACACATGTCAAAGCACCTATTAAAGAGGAAGAACAAACCCCAGTGAATAAGGAAACGGGAGAGCTCCAACAAGAAACCATAATCGAGGTGCCTGATGACACATCTCAAGGACAGGATGAAAACATGGGGGCTGAGCCAAGGATCCAGCTTCAGATCAGGCAGCCCCATGATACCACCTTACACATTGCTCAAGGCAAAGATGTGACTACCGGAGAAAAACCCTCAATACCTAAAACATGGCTCAATGTGGATGTGACTCAACTGAAGCCTGTGGTAAAGCAAATGATCCAGACAGCCATGGATACGCAACAACAAATGATGGACATAGATGCAGACTACGACAAAGCCATGAAGGAAAAGAATCAGTTTCAGGTTATGAGTGAACAGTTGTCTGCACAATTAATTCAGGTACAAAAAGAGATAGCCACCAAAAGCACTGAGCTGTTAGAAACACGAACGCAATATGAATCATTAAGCACTCAGCATCACCAACTGCGAAACCAGCTCGAGGGCCTACAGAAATCATATGATGCTACTGCAGCAGAAAAAGAAAGAATGAAGACCAGAAGCGCTCTACTAGAGACACAGCTGAAGTTATATCTGGATGAGAATGATACTTTACGCAACAGAAATAAAGAGTTGATGAAATCATTGTTATATGACCAACCAATAAAGCAACAGGAATCAACTGAAAGTAAAGAAGATGAATTAAGAGATCAACTCGCACAATATGAAGCTTTGCTAAAACAAGAGCGCGCAGTAAGAGAAGAAGCAGAACATAAGCACAATCAGGAAATATGTGAGCTCAAAAGGCAGCTGAATTCAGCACAGGCAAAACTCGTACAGAGCTACAGTGAAAACATGGATCACGTAGCTGACATAGGTAAAGAGCTCCTAGCCACCAAAGAAAAACTCGGGGAAGCCATACAACAGATAAAGGAAAAAGATGCATGCATCAAAGAGCTAAAAAATCAGCAAAAAGGCAAAGAACCGATCGGGACATCAGTAGTGCCAGAAAAAGAACATCCTACTGAAGAGGTAGAGGTAAGCCCTCTATCTCAACCGATCTATCATTCTCCAATACATGAGCAGATGGCGGATATGCATGATGATCATCCAATGCCATACACTGCAGAAATAAGTCAGAAGGAACGGGCACTAGTGGTGTCCCGATTGACGGAAAATTTTGAGAATGAAGTCATCAAGGTCATGAAGGAAGCAAAAATCAAAGGTAAAGACTTGGAAAAGATCATAAAGCCTTTCAACATTCCATATGGATTGTTGAAAGAGAAAGCAAGGCAATATATAAAGAAGGTTACACACAAAAGTCCAGATGAGCAGCTAAATTTCAAGAACGACACATTCACGTACACTCAAGCAGAGTTCGAAGCTGCACAGCCGGTATGGAGGAGAAAATTTTTGGAGAAACATCCCACACTACGGGTACACTGGCAAGCTGCACCTTATATATTACAGGTAAACCCTTCGTTTTGTCCAATACCACGCAGAAGGGATACACAGAAATTTTTGGATTTACAACGCAGCGGCAATATTAATAAACAGTGGCTAAACTATCCGATGTTACCTAGCCCGCCACATAACTATTTGCCAACCGAGGATTATATGATCAAAACAATAGAATTTTGGCTACAAAACTATGCGACAGTACCAGACTTAGCGGTCAAGATGACAAATAAAATACTTGGTATGCTACTTACAGTTTTGAAGGTCTTCAAACACGCAGCATATACATTTCTGAACTTCATCGGCATTAATCAAGGCACCGATATACTTATTTTCGATCTATCAGTAATGCCGAGCCGCCCCACAATAATGGCATATTATTCTAGACTCATGTTTTTGCCAAGCCCGTATATGCAAATATTTGAAGAAGCATTTTTTACAGGATTTTTTGAAATAGATTGAGAGATATTTTTGAAGATGTCATCTAATCTGAATGCCAGACTTGTGGCATACGAATTAAGCTTCTTCGCAGATCACCGACAACCGCCCAACGATGGAGTAAAAGCCGAACAATGGAAACAGATCATGATACGTGAAGCCAATCTGCTAAATGATACAGAGCAACAAGTATACAGAACATATGCCCGGCGCTTATCAAAGCCTGTCGGGGACGACAGAGTCCAGGAGGGGGGCAGTGTTGAGGGCGAGACAAGTAAAAAGAAGAAAAAAAGAAGACAACGAAAGAAACAGCTTCACTAAAAGACAAATTTGAAGAGGCATCTCTGCAGGAAGCCCCGTAGGGGCACAACACCCATCTCTGCACAGAGCCCCGCAGGGGCGCACACACCAAGGAAAAGCACGCAGCCGGAAGAAGGAATCAGGGCCAACATGTATCACCTATGTGGATGCTCCAACCTCTTGAGTGACAGAGGTTTCAGATCAAGGCTTACGAGCTACATCCGCATATGTGCACTAAAGGCGTGCGTGGCAACCCAGAATTAAGGAACCTATAGGTGAATTAGACTGTGGAATATCAGGTAGTCAGTCTAACTCCAAGGGTTGCGGGCGAGCAAGGCAAATACATCAGGCCCAGAGAACGTAAAACAGGAAGTAAGATGAGGCCGTCAAAACTGAACACCTGTTTTATAAACAGGTAACAATGAGCAAAGGGTGCGTGCAGTGAAAAGAAGTGAATAATGCAACCAGGTCCAATGTATGCAACCAGGACAAATCAGAGCGCCTCTAAAACGTAATGCAAGATCAAGAATCAGACAATACTGACCACTGGGTGCGTGCACGAAGCAAAGTCTGTCAAGGGCGCGTGCGTGAAGCAAAGTTTGTCAAGGGACGACAGAGGCGAAGAGGGGGAGAGTGTTGCAGAGCCAAAGAGCGCACAAAGCAGAGAAAAAGATGGGCCCCAAAATTTTTCCGATTTGGACCACATATTTTTGTAATATATTTCCCCTTGTAAAGGCACTAGAGGAGTCCTCTAGATGCATTCCCACAGAAGAATAGAAGCTTACCCATGTACAATAGTAGGAAATTAGTCTCTTAGTGAATAAAGTGCCGATCACTTGTGTGAAAGGACCATTTTTAGGGCACTAGTATATAAGTCAAATGTGACTCTTTGTAAAGAACTTTTTGCCATTGTGAAAAGGGAGAGCACAGAAATTCGAATTTGTGTCTTCTTCCCTCTTCATCTTCTTCTTCGCGAGCTTGTATGCATGTGTATTGCTTGGAAAGAGTGCTTGTGAGTGTTGTCTATCCTTGAGAGTGTTTCTTTGCTGTAGGAAAGGTGTGTGCGAGGTGTAGGAATTGCTGAAGCGTAGGAAAGTATTTTCGCGATTCAGTATTTCTGTCATAACTTGAAGTAGGAGCGTCGGAATTGAGCGAAACCACTGCCATTGGATGCGTCTTCTCAAGAGCTTCGAAACGCATATACTATTCGCTATGTTTGGAGCTCGGAGCTAGGAGAAAAGTCCAAAATACTGACGGCTGCTGCACCAAGTATCGTTTCATCTTGACCTACAGTAGAAGCTTGTTAGGATAAGCATTTACCTCATTTTCATTCTCGAGTAGTTCATTTGCATTGACCATTACGTGATTGCATGTCTTCATACACTCGGCTAGGTTTGCATACTCTTTGGATTGATAATTAAAAGCGTGTTTCCCCACTATATGCACTTGTGAGGGGATTGAGGTATAGTCTCTTTCTCCGCAAGTCCCTAAGTTGAAGCTTAGGTCAACAACACATAATGATGCATACACATACATACACATGCATACACAAATACACACACATATACACACACACATACACACATCCACATACATATATGCATACACACACACATAGAGAGACATACACACATATACACATACATGCATACATATGCATACATAATGCATATGCATATGCATACATAATGCATATGCATATGCATACATAATGCATATGCATATGCATACATAATGCATATGCATATGCATACATACATACTTACATGCATACATAATGCACATGCATAGACACATACACACATAGACACATAAACACACATAAACACATACACACTCATAGATACACACATACACATAGACACACACACATACACACACATATACACACACATATACACACAAATATACACACACATATACACACACATACACACATAGACACATACACACATAATGATGCATACACACACATGCATACACACATACAGACACATATACACACACATATATGCATACACACACACACATAGAGAGACATACACACACATACACATACATGCATACATATGCATACATAATGCATATGCATACATAATACATATGCATACATAATGCATATGCATACATAATGCATATGCATACATAATGCATATGCATACATAACGCATATGCATACATAATGCATATGTGTTGGTGCAACTCACAAGCCTGCACATTTGGCTTGAAGGATACATTAAAGTCCATACACATATGGAGAAGCATAGGAACACATGCTAGTTGTTAATTACCACTTTACCTTCTTGTAAAAGTCACATTTGACTTGGAATCTTTGTAAACACCTACCAAAAGGAATTTGTGGAAAAAAGGTTAGCTTTGATTGATGGAATATCTCCTAGGATATAGGAGCTTCATTATAAGGAGCCAAAAACTTGAATTTGAATTCAAAATTTTACTCAATCACTATAAAAGTGATCATGAAAAAGTCGCGAACAAAACTCAACATTCCCGAGCTTCGCATTACCATTTCTGAGTGTGTGTGAGGCCTACACTCTAGCCCACACCTATCTACACCATTAGGCAATGATCTTCATGCCAATGGCATTGTATACAAGTGTTCATTAATACATATATCTACATTGTTCATTTCTGAGTTCTCTGTCATAGTACTTGAAAGTCTGTCAAATTGTGGAGTGCATCTCTCAGTCATTACTTCACAAAATTCAAAGATCTATAGCTTGTTGGAACCAGCTAAAAGTTCTCTACATGCTCTCAAAATGTGAAGAGATTCTATTCAGCAATTTTAGAGAAAAGCTCGTCGAGGTGATCACTGGTCAAAGTCTACAACAGTCCTAAAAAATCGGGGGTAAATGTTTACTTGCTAAATTGATTTCTCTTAGCATAGTTAATCTTTTTATATCATTCCACTTGGAATATTTAGCTTGCTAAGATAATTATATACCCCTAAAAGGAATGTTTCCAATTCCTACTGTGATGGTCATATTGACCAAAAGTTCCAGCAGGTGTCAAGACAAAAATAGAAGGTTTTCTTGAGATCTTGAAGTTCATAGTTATCTGTTTTGATTCAATCTTTACATACATCATTTCCAAAGTACATAGGCCATTTTATGGTGTCATTGGAAAGCTAAGGAGGTCCACTTATCAACTCTGAAGCATCAAAGGGCTGGTACAAAGCAGGATTTGGCAGTATCTACTCAATCTCTTGGAGTATCCATCCATCTTTCCCAATAGTGGTATTAGAGCAAACTAAGGTAAAATGGGAGATGGTTTTCCTTCATTTATTGATAAATTGGATAGGAACAACTATCAGGCATGGTCTCTAAGGATGAAGACATACCTACAAGGAAGGAGTCTCTATGGATATATCTCAAGAGATGAGGAATCGCCCTCATTCAAAACACAAGGATTGCCAACAAAGAAAGAACATGAAAAGCTCAACACATGGTGTGCTAAGGATGCATTAGCAAGGTCTTACTTACTCAAATCTATCTTTGATTTTCTTTTGCCACACATTAGGAACCGTAAGACATCCCAAGAGACTTGGGAAACCTTGTCATCTTATTTCTCTTCCAACACAAGGGCTAGAAAAAATCAAATGTGGATTGAATTCACCACATTAAGAAAGCAACCTAAGCAAGCTATCTCAGAGTTTGTGACCAAGATTAAAGATGTAGCAGATGAGTTAGCAAACATAGGAGAAGAGATTGAAGAAGAGCAGATTGTAAGGCAAGTGATCAATGGGATCAAAGTTGATGACAAATGGGAAAGCTTCACCATTGCCATGGATCTTTACATGGACATGCAGATTCCAGACCTTACCACTCTCATGGGATAATTATTCACTCATGAAGCCAAGCTCAACAAGAATGGAGATACATCCAAATGTAATAGTTCCTCTGCCCTATACACTGATAAAAAGTCTAAAGATAAAGGCAAGAACAAAAAGGTAGAAGATGAAGGCACTACCTCCCAAGCCAACTATGCAGGGAGAGGTAGATCATCAAGAGGAAGAGGCAGAGGAGGTAAGCAAGGTAGGGGGAGATCATATAACTCCTCACCATGCAACATTTGTGGTTTATCAAATCATACTACAAATGAGTGTTTCAAGAATTACAAGAATCAAAGAGGAAGAGGATATCAAAGAGGTGGATACTCACAGTCAAGAGGTAGATTCAACCATCACCAAGGCTACAACAACAACTACAACAACAATTACAACAACAACTACAATGGCAACTACCAAGGAGGATTCAAATCCAGAAAGGACTACAACAACTACAATTACAACAACAACTACAATGGCAACTACCAAGGAGGATTCAAATCCAGAAAGGACTACAACAACTATACAAAAGAGCAAGATGACTCTCATCTGATCATGAACATGAATTCAAAACCAGGTACAAATGATGAACACCTATTCTACATTGACTCAGGATGCTCAAATCATGTGGCTGGCAATGTAGCACTACTCTCTAATCTTGAGGAACCAAAAGGTAAACATCAAGTACAAACAGGTGATGATACAAAGCACTCAGTAGTTAAAGTTGGAAATGTTAAGAATTGTGATGGAAATCAGAACTTGTTGAGTAGGGTACTTTATGTACCAACCATTACAAAAAATCTGATGAGTGTTGGACAGATTGTGGAGAAAGGTTTGCAGGTTAGATTAAACCAATTTGGAGAATTTGTGGAGGATCTAAGGCAAGGGTTCAAGAGAATAGCAAAAGGAGAAAAATCAGGTAAACTTTTCACTTTTGAGCTCGAAGACACAAAGAATATTGCACTATACAGTTATAAAGATCAAACACTTTCAGAACTTGAGATTTGGCACAAAAGATTAGGGCATGTAGGAGAAAGAACCTTGAAACAGATATGCAGGGATCAATGTGTAATTGGAATACTCAATGTTTCCAAATAACACATGATATATAAATGTAGTGCTTGTCAATTTGGGAAGTCTCACAGGTTACCCTTCTCAAGGAAAGGCTACATGCATGAAGATTACCTAGAGCTTGTCCATACAGATGTATATGGACCAAGCAAAGACCCCTCAATATCAGGATCAAGGTACTATGTATCTTTTATTGATGATTATAGCAGGTGGACTGTGTTGTACTTCATGAAGCACAAGGATGAGGTGTTTAATTGCCTTAAAAAATATCTTGCACTTGTTGAGAATCAGACAGGAAAGAATTTGAAGAGACTAAGGTCAGATGGAGGAGGTGAGTACTTCTCCAATGAATTTGAAGACTTCTTGCAGGTTAGAGGCATTAAGAGAGAAACCACCACAAGGTATACTCCTGAACAAAATGGGGTAGCTAAGAGAAGAAATAGGTTGATTGTTGAAACAACTAGGTCTATGTTGAATGAAAAAAAGTTACCTAACTATCTATGGGCAGAGAGTGTTTCCACTGCCACTTACCTCATAAACAGGTTACCATCTAAATCCCTTGATGGGATGACACCCTATGAAGCATGGCATGGGAAGAGACCCTCATTTGACCATTGCAAGATATTTGGATGTGTAGCATATGTACACATTCCGTCTCAAATAAGAGGTAAGCTAGACCCTAAGGCTGAGAAGTGCATCTTTATTGGATATGATCTAAATAAAAAAGGGCACAGGTTTTACAACCCTTCCAATAAGGGATTCATGGTTAGTAGAGATGTTGTCTTTGATGAAAATGATTCTTGGTATGAGAATGAATGCAGGAAGTTTAAACTACCCTATGACTTGGAAGAGGAGTTTCCAAGTCTTGCTAAGGATGAACCTACTCAGAATGAAGACTCAAATTGAGATGATGAAGACATTATCAATCTTGAAGAGTTCAAGGTATGGAAGTCCAAGGGCAAAGTCAAAATGAAGAAGCTTGAAGACATACTTGAATCTTCAAATCAATCAATCAAAAGATCACAAAGAGAGAGTAAAAAACCTATCAGATATGGGTATGATACATCTCTTGTTACTAAACACTCTGTTTATCTTGCCAAAGATTTGTGAATAGAAGAACCAAGATCATATGAAGAAGCCATAATGAAGACAGAATGGAAAGAAGCTATGGATGAAGAGATTGAAGCACTCAAGGAAAGTGACACATGGGAGCTAGTACCAAAGAAGGAATCCATGAAGGTAATATGATCCAGATGGATCTATAAACTTAAAAGAAATTCTGATGGGTCAATTAACAGGTATAAAGCCAGATTGGTAGCCAAGGGTTTTGCACAAACCCAAGGCATTGACTATGAAGAGGCATTCTCTCTTGTGGCCAAGATGCCAACCATCAGAGTATTGCTGAGTATAGCTGCATCAAAAGATTGGAACTTGTACCAATTGGATGTCAAAAATGCTTTCTTGAATGGATGGATTTCATAGGAGGTATATATGTCACAACCTCCTGGCTATGAGGACCCTAACAAGGTAACATATGTGTGCAAATTGAATAAAGCTTTATATGGATTAAAGCAGGCACCTAGGGCATGGAATCACAAGTTGACCACTTACCTTCAAGACCAAGGTTTTGCCATGAGCAAGGCAGATACTTCTCTATTCATCAAGAGAAGTAATTTAGGTGTAATATACCTATGTGTTTATGTTGATGAATGGAATCAGACAAATCAAGAGCCAGATGATGAAGGAGTTCAAGATCAATGATCTTGGTCCACCAAAGTATTTTCTTGGGCTTGAGTTAGTCTATACTAACTATGGAATATACATTACTCAAAAAAAGTACATACAGGATATGTTGAAGAAGTTTCATTTGCAGGATGCCAAAGTTGCAAGTACTCCAATGGAGGTAAACCTAAAACTAAGTGCCCATGAAGGTGATGAAATTAATGACATTACAGATTATCAAAGCATGGTGGGTAGCTTAAACTATGCTACCTTAACAAGGATAGATATTGCATATGGAGTTAGTGTGCTAAGTCAGTTTATGCACAAGCCAAGAGCACCTCACTTAGAGGTTGCTAAGAGAATACTAAAATATCTCAAGGGTACACAACATCATGGTTTGTATTTCCCTTACACTTCAGACTTGGATATCAAGATCTATTCAGATGCACATTGGGCAGGATGCAAGGATGATAGGAGGATCACTTCTGGATACATTTCATTTGCAGGTGATAAGCCAATTTCATGGTCTTCAAAGAAGCAACCTACTGTTGCTTTATCTTCTACAAAGGCAGAGTATAGAGGACTGGCTAATGCCAGCTAAGAAGCCATATGGATCAAGCTATTGTATACAGAGTTGGGTTTGTATACAAGGTCACCTTTGATCTTTGGAGATAATAGAAGTTCACTTCACCTTGCAGCTAATCCTATCTATCATGCTAGGACCAAACATATAGAGGTCCATTACCATTATGTGAGAGAGAAGTTATTAAGCAAGGACATTCAACTAACCTATGTGTCAACCAACATGCAGTGTGTAGATTTGTTAACTAAAGCTTTGGATGGAACCAAACTTTGCAGGTTCAAAGCAATGATTGGATTGCAGGATATACATGAAGATTGAAGATGAAGATCAAGCCAAAATTTTTGGCTTGAGGGGGAGCTGTTGGTGCAATGCACAAGCCTGCACATTTGTCTTGGAGGATACATTAAAGTCCATACACATATCGAGAAGCATAGGAACACATGCTAGTGGTTAATTACCACTTTACCTCCTTGTAAAAGTCATATTTGACTTGGAATCTTTGTAAACACCTACCAAAAGGAATTCGTGGAAAAAAGGTTAGCTTTGATTGATGGAATATCACCTAGCATATAGGAGCTTGATCATAGGGAGCCAAAAACTTGAATTTGAATTCAAAATTTTACTCAATCACTATAAAAGTGATCATGAAAAAGTCACGGACAGAACTCAACATTCCCGAGCTTCTCATTACCATTTCTGAGTGTGTGTGAGGCCTACACTCTAGCCCACACCTGTCTACACCATTAGGCAATGATCTTCATGCCAATGGCATTGTATATAAGTGTTCATTAATACACATATCTACATTGTTCATTTTTGAGTTCTCTATCATAGTACTTGAAAGTCTATCAACTTCTGGAGTGCATATCTCAGTCATTTATTGACCAAATTCAAAGATCTATAGCTTGTTGGAATCGGCTCAAAGTTTTTTACATGCTGGAAAATTTGAAGAGATTCTATTCTGCCATTTCAGAGAAAAGTGCATCGAGGTATCACTAGTCAAAGTCTGCAACAGTCATAAAAAATCAGAGTTAAAGGTTTACTTGCTAAATTGATTTCTCTTAGCATAGTTAATCTATTTATATCCTTCCACTTGGAATAGTTAGCTTGCTAAGCTAATTATATACCCCTAAAAGGAAGTTTTCCAACTCCTACTGTGCTGGTCATACTGAGCAAAAGATCCAGCAGGTGTCAAGACAAAAATAGAAGGTTTTCTTGAGATCTTGAAGTTCAAAGTTATGTGTTTTGATTCAATCTTTACATACGTCATTTCCAAAGTAGATAGGCCATTTTATGGTGTCATTGGAAAGCTAAGGAGGTCCACTTATCAACTCTGAAGCATCAAAGGGCTGGTACAAAGCAGGATTTGGCAGTACCTACTCAATCTCTTGGAGTATCCATCCATCTTTCCCAACAATATGCATATGCATACATACATACTTACATGCATACATAATGCACATGCTTACATACACATACATAATGCATACACACACATATGCATACATAATGCATACACACACATACACACATATGCATACATACATGCATACACATACACACATAGACACATACACACACATAGACACATACACACACGTAAACACATACACACTCATAGACGCATAGCCACACATACACATACACACACACATATACACACACACAAACATACACACATACACACATAATGATGCATACACACACATACACATGCATACACACACATATGCATACATACATGCATACACATACACACATAGACACATACACACACATATATACATACATACACATAAACACATACACACTCATAGACACACACACATACACATAGACACACACACACATACACACATAGACACATACACACATAATGATGCACACACACATACACATGCATACACACATACACATGCATACACACATATAGACACATATACACACAGACATACACACATACACACATATATATGCATACACACACATAGAGAGAGACATACTCACACATACACATACATGCATACTTATACATACATAATGCATATGCATACATACATACATACATGCATACATACATACATGCATACATACATACATGCATACATACACATACATAATGCATACACACATATGCATACATAATGCATAGACACACATACACACACATATGCATACATACATGCATACACATACACACATAGACACATAGACACATACACACACATAGACACATACAGACACATAAACACATACACACTCATACATGCACACACATACACATAGACACACACACATACACACACATACACACACATACACACATAGACACATAGACACATAATGATGCATACACACACATACACATGCATACACACATACACACACATACACACACACATACACACACATACATACACACACACATGCATACATACACATACTTAATGCATATACACATACATATGTACATGTATATATATTGATTTCTAACCATTTTGTTTTATATGTTAGGTATTATGGATCCTAGTAGAGAGAGAAAGGTGAAACTCACTCTCATAAAAAGTCTTATGAGAGCAAGAGTTCCGTCTGATACTCTAGGGGCCATCATGCGTGATTACTCAGAGATGTCTGATGAGGAGCTGGACTATACGATCCAGATGCTTACCCAACGATCAGAGGAGGGCTCTTCTGCGGCTCCACATGCAAGAAGATAGCTATCTGCTCATAGGTATGTTTTTTTTCATAAAAATTTTTAATGATATTATAACCCATATTTTTATTTATTTTTATCTATCTATTTTTAGGACACCTATACCACCTCTAGATTGTGATAGCAGAGCAGAGTTGCCTATGAGGACATGCATAGGCACCTTAGGACTAGAGTGCGATATAGAGCCAAAGGGGAACATTGTGTACATAGAGAATGGATTGGAGTTCAAGAGAAGAATGCGGGCACTATGCGACTCTTACTTGCGCCTTCTCCACTTACTGTGGAAGTAAGTAAAAATTTTACATATAAATTGAAATAAATATCTTATGTTTTATTTACATTATTTTTTTGTTTTTGTAGTGGGCATGATGAGAGGGATAAAAATAAGTACTTAGTTCACTTGAGACAGAGTTTGGGACAGGATGGTCACTTAAGTGGTGTCTAAAAGACATGCGGACAATTATGGCTCATCGTCGCGATAATGCACAATATGTACTGCTTTTATGTATATATTGTGGATATGAGTATGTGTGTTTATGCATGTATGTATGTATATGAGAGAGAGAGAGAGAGAGAAAAGAGTGATACTAGAGGTACAAGTACACGCATACACACACATATACATCATACATGCACATTTACACACATATACACATACATGCACATTTATACATACACACACATACATGCACATTTTTACACACACATACACATGCATGCAGTTACACACATATAATGAATACACATAGACACATACACGTACACAGACTCACATACACATACACATGCATAATCATATGTACACACACATAGACTCATATAATCATATTTACATGCATATATACATATACACATGCATATATATACACACACACACACACAACACATGCATATGCACATATAGATACACATACATACACAACACATGCATACACATAAATAAATAAATAAATTCTATTTCAAAAATCCTAAATTGAAAACACTAATTTCGATATTAGGGTTTTAAAACCCTTAATTTAAAACTCGAATTCAACCTTTTAGCCATATGTTTGAAGTATATGTACACATTGCATCTATTCCTCCGACGTTCTACTAGAGAGATGTCTCTCCTCCCAACCTTATGCCTCTATATATAGCTAATCAAATCAACGAGGATCATAATATATATAAAGATATATACACATCATGTAGATACACATACATAAATATAAAATGGAGTAGATATATTATGCATCACACATACATGCCTAAATGCACACATAAATATATATATACATGCATACATATTTACATGTACACATTTACATATAGACATATATACATGTACACATCACATATACATGCCTACATGCACACATAAACATATATATACATGCATACATATTTACATGTACATATTTACACATAGACACATATACATATATACATGTACACAATTATAAACACTTGCATATATTACATGAATACATGAATATTTTACATAAATGCATATGCATATATACACTACTACAACATATCGAGGGTATACCGAGGCAAATGAACGGGCGGGATTTCTTCGCGACGTCGGTGTAGCAGTCGGTACAGGCGTCGGAAAGAAAGCGCCGGTATGGCGCCGGTATAAGCGTCAGTATACGCGTCGGAAATACCGACGCTTATACCGGCGTCAATACCGATGCATATACCGATGGCCCGTTGGGTGTACCGGCACATATACCGACGACCATACTGGAGCTACCGACGCGTATACCGACAACCATACTTGCACAAATTTTTTTGGGCAGAGTGTATTGTCTTTTGCTACAGCATGATGTTGTTTAGCAAAAGACAATACACTCTACCCAACTGAGTACATGTGTTATGTACTCTAATGGCAACCAAAACATAAACTTATATGAGTAAAAATGAACAATGATTCATGTACAGAAAGTCGTATATTTCATAAATGAAAAATGTACAAAAGTGTGGCAAAGCACTTCCATATAGGAATGGAATACAAAATTATGGTACATCATTGCCACATAGGAGTGTAATACAAAATTGTGGCAATGTGAAAAAACACTTCCATATAGGAATCGAATACAAAATTGTGGTTCATCATTGTCGTATGCGAGTGTGATACAAAATTGTGGCATTGATCAAAATATTTACACCTACAATCCTGCAACAAAACATATGTATAAAATAAGACCAATTAACATGACATTTATAAACAACAACTAAAAACACGAAACCAAGATATAACTTTACCTAATCAAGAATATTCTCCCATGAGACGATTGCACCGCGTGCCTCTAAGTCTTGTAACAGTGCAGTCAGTCCATGTCGATATCCATATGATTCTTCAGTTCGTGTTGGAGGATTACCCACTGCCAACTCCTATAGTAAATATGCAAAATGTTAGATGAATATACATAATATACTTAACACAAACAACTTCAATAATTAACATCATACTTACAAATTGGTAGCGCATACTGTCATATCCGCCGCTACCTAAATGCGACCTTCCAACCATATCTAAACGAGTGGCCGCCGCATCTCTCTGTTGCCGATACTGATCAGGAGTATGTTGATGCTCATCCTGAATCGATTCCCATTCTTCGGCATCTAGCCATACAAGCTTCGGTAAGCCTACTTTGAAAGCATCGCGAGCTTCCGATCGCCGATGCGACATCACTTCGTGTGCTGTATGTTGTATCCATTCGGAACTCACAATAGGATTGCCAGGTGCTGGCCGGTACTCTTCATATATACATTGTGTTATATAATTTTTAGAGTCTCTATCCTGTTCGGTCCATTTTAACATTACTGAATGATCGAATTCGATAGAGCAGAGCTGTCGTATCCGCTGACGCATTGACTTTCCCGCCGCATCCATAACTGGAGCTCCATTACGGATATGATAGATCTTCGATTCATCATGATCATGTGCACCCCAAGGTGTACGTGGAGATCCCATCTGATGCATTCAAGTATACATATGCATTCAAGTATACATATGCATTCAAGTATACATATGCATATGCATATGCATACATGTATAAATATACATATGCATATGCTTGCTTGTATACATACTTGTACATATACATATGCATATGCATGTGTGTATACATATACATATGCATTCATGTATAATCTACATATACATATATTCATGTATACATATACATATACAAAAATATAAAGTATGTGTGCATATACATATACATATATTCATGTATACATATACATATACAAAAATATAAAGTAGGTATGCATATGCATGCATGTATGTATGCATACATGTATACATATACATATGCATATGCATTCAAGTATACATATGCATATGCTTGCTTGTATACATACTTGTACATATACATATGCATATGGATGTGTGTATACATATACATATGCATTCATGCATAATATACGTATACATATATTCATGTATACATATACATATACAAAAATATAAAGTATGTGTGCATATACATATACATATATTCATGTATACATATACATATACAAAAATATAAAGTAGGTATGCATATGCATGCATGTATGTATGCATACATGTATACATATACATACGCATATGCTTACTTGTATACATACTTGTACATATACATATGCATATGCATGTGTGTATACATATACATATGCATTCGTGTATAATATACATATACATATATTCATGTATACATATACATATATTCATGTATACATATACATATACAAAAATATAAAGTATGTGTGCATATACATATACATATATTCATGTATACATATACATGTACAAAAATATAAAGTAGGTATGCATATGCATTCATGTATGCATATGCATGCATGTATTCATATGCATGCATGTATTCATATGCATGTATGCATGCATGTATTCATATGCATTCATGTATGCATATGCATGCATGCATGTATGCATATGCATTCATGTATGCATATGCATGCATGCATGTATGTATATGCATTCATGTATGCATATGCATTCATGTATGCATATGCATTCATGTATGCATATGCATTCATGTATGCATATGCATGCATGCATGTATGTATATGCATTCATGTATGTATATGCATACATGCATGTATATATATATATATGCATTCATGTATGTATATGCATGCATGCATGTATGTATATGCATTCATGTATGTATATGCATATGCATTCATGTATGCATATGCATTCATGTATGCATATGCATGCATGCATGCATGTATGCATGCATGTATGCATATGCATGCATGTATGCATATGCATGCATGTATGCATATGCATGCATGTATGCATATGCATTCATGTATGCATATGCATGCATGCATGTATGTATATGCATTCATGTATGCATATGCATTCATGTATGCATATGCATGCATGTATGCATGCATATATGCATATGCATGCATGTATGTATATGCATTCATGTATGTATATGCATGCATGCATGTATATATATATGCATTCATGTATGTATATGCATTCATGTATGTATATGCATGCATTCATGTATGTATATGCATTCATGTATGCATATGCATGCATGCATGTATATGCATGCATGTATGCATATGCATTCATGTATGCATATGCATGCTTGCATGTATGTATATGCATTCATGTATGCATATGCATTCATGTATGCATATGCATTCATGTATGCATATGCATTCATGTATGCATATGCATGCATGTATGCATGTATGTATGCATATGCATTCATGTATGCATACATGCATGCATGCATGCATATGCATACATGAATGCATATGCATACATGAATGCATATGCATTCATGTATGCATATGCATGCATGCATGTATGTATATGCATTCATGTATTCATATGCATGCATGCATACATGCATGCATATATGTATGTATGCATATGCATGCATGCATGCATGCATGCATGTATGCATGCATATATGCATATGCATGCATGTATGCATATGCATTCATGTATGCATATGCATTCATGTATGCATATGCATGCATGTATGTATGTATATGCATTCATGTATGTATATGCATTCATGTATGCATATGCATTCATGTATGCATATGCATTCATGTATGCATATGCATTCATGTATATATATGCATTCATGTATATATGCATGTATGTATATGCATTCATGTATGCATATGCATTCATGTATGCATATGCATGCATGCATGTATTCATATGCATGCATGTATGCATGTATGTATGCATATGCATGCATGTATGCATATGCATGCATGTATGCATATGCATGCATGTATGCATATGCATGCATGTATGCATATGCATTCATGTATGCATATGCATGCATGCATGTATGTATATGCATGCATGTATGCATATGCATGCATGTATGTATGCATATGCATGCATGCATGTATGCATATGCATGTATGTATGCATATGCATATCCCTCTCTCTCTCTCTCTCAAACAAAAGTAAAGAGAGAAGATCGATGTTAGAAAACAAAAATATAAAGAAAGATAAAAGAGTGATATATGTCTTACTTAAATTGATGTAATTTTTGAATTAAGGTTGTCAAAATCCACTTGAAGTTCTCCTTCGTTGAATTTCCAAAGATTTGATCTCAAAAATCTCCTGCAAAACTAAAGAGAGAAGATATTCGAAAAGCAAAAACATAAAGGAAAAAAAATAGAGTGATACAATATGTGCGATTACTTAGCAAAGCGTCAGATCTATGAAAATAGAGGTGTGTTTAGAGAGAGAGTGAGGGAAGGAGAGGGAAAGAGAGAGAATTGTTTGAATCACGATCGGTAAAATCCACTTGAAGTTCTTCTTCGTCGAATTTCCAAAGATTTGATGTCAAAATCTCTTGCAAAACCAAACAAAGAACATATTAGTAAAGAAAAAACATAGAAAAAGAAAAAAGAGTTTTACAATATGTGCGATCTACTTACCAAAACTTCAGATCTAACAAGATAGAGGACTGTTTAGAGAGAGAGAGAGAGAGAGAGAGAGAGAGAGAGAGAGAGAGAGAGAGAGAGAGAGAGAGAGAGAGAGAGAGAGAGAGAGAGAGAGAGAGAGAGAGAGAGAGAGAGAGAGAAGGACGGAGAGAGAGTGAGATGGAGAGAGAGAGGGAGAGAGAGGGAGGGAGAGAGAGAGAGAGAGAGAGAGGGAAGGGAGGGAGAGAGGGAGAGAGAGAGAGAGAGGGAGAGAGAGAGAGGGAAGGGAGGGAGAGAGGGAGAGAGAGAGAGAGAGGATGACAAACAGAGATCTCTGCTATTGGCGCACGCAAATCTGAAAGGAGAAGCTCCAGATTCAAAACGCTGAGAATGACAAATTTTGGGTTCGGGCTCGGTTAAAAAGAGAGCGTCGGTATGAGCGTTGGTATAAGCGTCGATAGTTGCAGAAGAATACCGACGCATATACCGACGCTCATACCGACGCTGTCTTTCCGAGGCAAAACAGCTTTCCCAAATTCTCCGAGGGTTATACCGATGCCGACAGCTGACCGTCGGTACACTGACCATCGGTATTCCCTCGATATGTTGTAGTGCACATATGCATATTTAACACATGTATACATATCTCACACACATGCAAACACATACATATACATGAAATACATATATATGTATACTAACATATGTATACATATAATACACATGAATACACACACATATGCATACATACATGATAAAAATTTGCTCCTCGAAGATAAAGCTATATATAAAATAATTAGGCATACCCCTGAGCTTCATGTTTTAACTTAAAAGAACATGATTTCATCTCTCTAGTAGGATTCATCGTTATTCAAGTTAATACAAAAATCTATTATCTGATATCCATTCAGAAGCTTCAAGTTATTGATCGATAACTAGAGTAGAATTTACTATCTAATCTGCTCATATGTTTTCATTATTGCCATCATTTTGGTAAGACATCAATATAGTCTCAACTTCATTATCCTTATTGATTTCATTTATTTCTTCTATTGTTAAATCTATGTTCTCATAAATCACATCATCTATTGATGGATTAATATCTATTTTTGGTAATTCCTCTTCCTCATCAGTAGAATCAGCATGTAGAGAATTATCCTCTCCATAAAAAAGATTAGTATCATTATCACGTATAATGATTATAATTTCTATTTCAGATGTTGATGTATCAGTATCTGATGCTGAATCATCAAGAGGACTTTCTTCAATCTCTCTAAGAATAAACTGTTCAAAGAATGACCTACCTCTAGGTTGCACATGAATGACTTGCCACCAAGGATGAGCATCTGGGTTTTTATAAAAAAATCCTTGTTCAATATGCATAGGAAGAATATATGGTTCTTTAGTAGATCGCATTACCTTGGAAGAATCAATTGCCCAAAACCCAAATAATTCCTTTCTTAATGTGGAATTACTACCTTTATACTCGGCTTGAAACCAGTCAACCTTCAAAATATATAACAACAAAAACCCATTATTAGGTGCTTTAAAAAAAAAACTAACTCTATGATAAAAAATATAAACTTTTTTCTACCTGTTTGAATGTATGAAATGAAATTTTGTAGATACCAACAATAGTTCCTACGTAACCAAGTTTGCTATCTATAAGGTTCGTGTCTTTTGAGCTAGCACGTGATAGTTGTTTGAAAGAAGCAACAACACTAGAATCCTCTATTTTACGTAAAGAATCAATGGCTTTGATTCTAATATGCTGTCCAAAAGCCCACATATTAGTGAACATTCGAGCCTGCAAAATAAAGTCAATTAGTAAATAGAAACTAACATACATATATGAAAAAAATAAAATATTATTTTAATAAAATTACTTTTCGTTCACAGCCTATCATTAACTCTCTTTGCTCATCTGAGATTTCTTCATTATTTGTGTTGGCGTGTTGCAAACGACTATATAGCCAATCCGTGAAAGAAGATATATCTGTAATCTCATTATTATCGATATTACGTCTATATCTTTTGTTTGTTCACCTTTTACTTCAGAGATTTTGAAGTTCCTCGTACTCGCTAAGGAATGCTTGCATGCATTCGCTATTATATGCTACAAAAGTAGAAACATCATTTTTTTCTTGAAATGTAAATAAGAATGGAACTCCCTTACCAGATAATACCTCATCTATTATTTTTGAAGAAGACTCGTTGGTCCATGCACGTGGAGCTTCTTCATGAACTCTTTCAAGGTACTCACTAACGTAATACATGCACTCTTCAAGCATCCAATCCTTTGCCATGGATCCTTCTGGTTTTGCTCCTTGTCGCACATAACCTCTTAATATTCCCATAAATCGCTCGACCCAAAACATCCATCGAGTGTTGACAACACTTGCAATCTCTATTTCATCAACAAGATGGACTAATAATTGAACCTGAATATCAAAAAATGAAGTAGGAAGTTCTTTCTCCATCAAACATAGTAGCTCTTTGCATTCACGTTTTTTTTGTGGGATCGAGTTTTTGTCAATCTCTTTGGATGTAATCTACCTATACATATCATACAAACAATTATAAAGAAGTTAATTAAAAAATAAAAGATATCCAATATTCATACATATTAAATATAAAAGTATTATAAATACCTTATAAGTGATCCAAAACGACAGATCACATCTCGTACTCCTTTTGTTGTACATCCATCGATAACCAAAGGTAAAATATATTTCAAAAAGTTATGCCAGTCATGGGTCTTTAACCCAGGTAAGCTCTTATCATCCATAGTAAACATGTTTTGAAAAGATGCTCCATCTCCTGTACGAGTCTTAATCAATTGAATTCTATTGTTGATAGTCTGTATCTCTTTTGTTGTAAGTACCCAAGGAGTAGGTGCATAAGTCGTTTCTTTTCGATATCTATCAAAAACTGGCCATAACTTTGGTTTTGATTTTTTATCTTTCAAATCATTCCTTGATGTTGTGGTATATCTTTTAGTCCAACAAGATGTTGCCATAGTGAATAACCAACATTTTTGAATATATGCATAGGATCAAGAAGATGACATACTTTTAACTCTTTCCAATACTCCAAAGAATACCATATTGATATGTTCTCTGTGAGTGCCAATTTTCCTTTACCTCTCTTCACATACTCATTATCTGAATCATCACTGAAGATTTCTGATTCTGGATCTATCAGAGGTCCATCTGTCCATTTTTTATACCAATCCATATGCATCAAAGGTTTTGGACACTGACATGTTTCAAGCTTTCCATTAAAATGTATTGCTTCTCTTTTAGATCTTAATGGATGATCATCAGGCAAGAATCGTCGATGTTGAAGATATATACTTTTGTTGAGATTCTTACTATACATTGATCTCAACCAATCACCACAATATGGACAAGCTTTATAACCCTTAGTAGATATTCTTGCATCATGAAAATGATAAAAATATAATTAGATTAAATCATATTTATTTACATGTATATTGAATAAAAAAATTACATCAATACTTGAACAAACACCATATCTTAGAAAATCGTGAATAGTCCAAGCTACAATACCACGAACCGTAATATGTCTTTCATTGATGCTTTTCGATACATCAATGACATTAATATCTCTCCATAACTCTTGGAGATCGTCAATGAGAGGAGCTAGATATATATTCATATCTTTAACTTATCTTTTGCCTGGGATTAAAAGTGAAAGCATTAAATGTTCCTTTTTAATGCTAAGATATGGTGGAAGATTGTAGTTTATGACTACCACTGGCCACGTTGACCATTTACTAGATTTCATGGAGAATGGATTAACCCCATCTAATGTTAATAATGGATGGAGCAATCATATAGCGATTATCCCAAAAGTTGAAAACCTCTCCATCTAAAGGAAGTGGTCCTCTATTCCATCCTCCATATCTTCTTCTATCATATGCTTGTACTAAAGAACGATCACGAGCTGGCAATGGATAATCTCCAGTCGTTTCAGTCTCTAAACCAGGAGGTAGAGGATTTCTAGAAACCTCTACTTGTAATTAATGAACAGCAAGTCCATGACGTGTACAAGGTATATTAACATTATGATAAAAATTATCATCGTCATCATCATCGAGCAAATATTCCTGTATATCAACAGTAATTTGATTTTGTATATGGTTTTTAAATAAAATAATGACATTAATATATATAGAAAATACACACCCAAGCATTATCACGTTGACTAGGTGATGGTGCACGCTCAAAAGTACCATACTCTGCCTCATGTTCAATACATTCCAATCGTGGTCTTCGATACGTGCCACAAGAGTTACACCAACATATAATATGCTCTTGATAGTAAAATTCATCATAATTCCTATCGGAGGACACATGTGAAGTCATTGCATGGATAGGAGGTAGTGGAGTACCCTCTGATTGATCAGAATCTGCACATAATAAGAAACAAAAGAAAAATATAAGCTATGTATCCATCAAATATATTTAAAATTAAATGTTTGATATACTTACTGTTGGGGATGTAAGGGTCATGTGACCTTACCCCCATATTCATATATATACATCATATATAGAGCATTGCCTCAAGAGAGATCATTATGTGGGTTTTGAGGCTCCCACGCATCTGTACGCGTCTTTTCTCTCTTCTCTCTCCCTCCATCTCCTCCTTCCTCCTCTTGTTCTGCACACCAAAGCCCTTCATTGGTATCAAAGCATGCTGAAGGCTGGTGTGCAAGAAGCTTCAATGGAAGCTTAGGTCAAAAGGAGTAGAAGTGCAAGTCGGCATCTCTCAATAGCAACTCAGTATTTCGGCCATAACTCAAGCTAAGAAGGTCAGATTGATACGTTTTAAAGTTTTGTGTGTAGCTAACACAGAGAGCTACAACTTCACAGAAGGGCGCAGAACTTGGTTCGGAGTTTTCGACTACCGAAAATTCGAAAAACGCAGACTGCTCTAGAAGATGAATCTACATTCAATAGGAGAGTAGGTCAGTTTTTGGATCATAACTTGAGTTCTACAGCTCGGAATTCGATGATTTAACTTGCCGTGTGTAGCTTGGAAAGATAGCTACAACTTTGTAGAAGAACTCAGATCCAGATTCTGAGTTTTAGGTTGCCAAAATTGCAGAATACAGAGCAGAACTGTTGCAAGTGAAAGTGAAATTGACAGCAGGTGCTTGTTTTGAGCATATCTTGAGGTACGCACCTACGATTGAGGTGTTCTTTATCTCGTTACGTAGCCAAGAATCAGATCTTGAAGTTTGCTGAAGAACCAAAGTTCAGATTCAGAGGTTATCACCTCTGAAATAGCAAAACACAGAGCAGCACATCTTTGTCATAACAACCCTAGTTGCGTTTGGAGTTTCATTTTGGTTTGAAACTTCTTTGAGAGAGAATTTATGGTGTGCAAGCTCTTATTTTCAGAGCTTCAAAGCATTGTACATGTATCATCATTGTGGTAGCTCCTCCATATGAGAGTAGAGCATGATCTTGTCACACGTTTGGCATGTAAGATGACATTGTGGTATACTCTTTTTTGAGGTTTATGTCATCATGAGTTTGATCATGGATGTATAGTGGCATTGTGGTCTATAGCTTGCTTATGTCACTTGGTTATGGATTTAGTTACCAGTTGCACACAATTCTGTGAGAGTTGATTGTGGATCTTGGTTGGTACTTGTATCTTTGTTTTCTTTGCAGGTACATGATCCAGATTGGAGCCTCAGTTACATGTTTGTTTGTCACCGTTATTAGCATTTGGTCATTGATTGATATGTATTTGCCAGTGTGATTCTTGGCATATGTGGATGGTGATTCCCACATGGTTATTTTTGTTCTAGAGTCCATTTTACAGAGGAGATGCTGCCGAAATTTCAATATGTATGCGAGTCCATTGACTCATGTGAGACATAGATCACATCGACGACTTCGATGTTGGCATCGTGGTCATGAGGGCTATATTCGACGACGTTGCTTCAGGCGGATGCGACGACGACGTCAGAGACATGCATGTGATGCAGGTCAGGTAGTGGTTTCAGGAGAGTCTATGACAATTGATTATGCTAGTGATGGTGATATCACTTTCTCCTATGGTTCATCTCAAGATTCCTCTTGTTCATTGGATAGCACACATATGGCTTGGTTGCTTGATGCATTAGCCAGTTTTCATGTTACTCCACATCGTGAGTGGTTTTGTCGATTCTCAGGTGAGAATCGTGGATGTGTGCACATGCTTGATGGTATGGCATATGACATTGAGGGTGCAAGAGATGTATGCATTATGCTACCTAGTGGAGCATCACTTATACTGAGATATGTACGCTATGTTCCTTCATTCCCTATGAGCTTGATTTCAATTAGCCAGTTACAGGAGAGCAGATGTTATGCATTCCTTGGTGAGCATCATTTTCAGTTGCAGTTGGGACAGCTTATGCTTGTCAGAGGTGCTAGGATTGGGCACAGGTATCCATTGCAGGTACTTCATGTGAGAGACAGTCTCGTCTCAGTGGGAGTTCAACCTTATGTGCGATGTGAGACTTGTCATGTCTCATTTTATCTACCTACAGATAGGTCTATTGACATTCATGATGCACATGTATGGCAGAATTCAGATGCTCATATGGATGCACATGTAGAGCGTGTTTTGGATGCTCATGATGCTTATGTAGAGCATGGTTTGGTTGATCATGTGGATGCTCATATGGAGCATACTTTGGATGATCAGTTGGATGCTTTAGAGCATGACGTGGATGCTCATGTAGAGCATTATGATGATACTCATTTGGAGTGTGATCATCAGTTTGACCTTGGTGTTGATGTTGTGCAGTTAGCTCATGTGGAGCATGATGATACACTTGGTGTGGTAGAGCAGGATAGCTCTTATGATACACAGTGTATGCCAAAGCATACTAGCTCTCAGGATGCACATCTAGATACATCCTTGGTTGCGAGCATGGCTGATTTAGATGCTGAGGAGTCAGCAGTTATGCAGTCATTCTTGGATTCGCTCATGCCAGATGTTGACACAGATATGTCAGGACATGTTGGTCTTGATGATGGTTCTTTGGATGCCTTGGATACAGGCATTGCTGCCATGCTTAGGTTAGCCAGGATAGCACATGTTTCGTCAGCATTCGGGAGTTTGATGTACGAGTTATTATGCTTGAGACCAGATATTGTAGTTGCTATTAGAGCATTTGCACTTGGAGTTTTCAATCGTTTGATGATTGACACAGGCATAGAGCAAGTGGGAGCTTTGCAGGAACTTCATCAGTTCTTGCATCAGTTAGATGTGAGCTCGACTCTTACCGATATGAGTCTAGAGCAGTTTGACGTGCATGGATACACCTGGTTTGAGGCAGTTGGTGTAGGCTGATCTGGTATGGGTAGAGATCCGGACTCTTCCTATACATTATTGTATAGTCCTACATCATTCTTTGTATATGTTACCACTTATGGTCACATTGACCCTTAAATGGGAGATTGTTGGGGATGTAAGGGTCATGTGACCTTACCCCCATATTCATATATATACATCATATATAGAGCATTGCCTCAAGAAAGATCATTATGTGGGTTTTGAGGCTCCCACGCATCTGTACGCGTCTTTTCTCTCTTCTCTCTCCCTCCATCTCCTCCTTCCTCGTCTTGTTCTGCACACCAAAGCCCTTCACTTACATTATAAAGTCGTTGCACGATGAGGAGATGGTGGTGGAGTTCCATCTGATTGATCAGAATCTACAAATAATGGTATTTGATATTACTAATCTAATTATCTACATACACAAAAAATTCACATATATGTATTTACACATACACACATATTCACATATACACATTTACACATACACAAATATTCACATATACACAACTACACATTATTGTGGGATAAATGCATGTATTTTGTATGAATGAGTGTAGATGCATGCATGGGTGTGTACGTATATATGTGGATATGTATATGTGTGTTTATGTTATATGTATGTATATGTGTATATGTATACATACATGTATGCATATATGTTTGCATGTATATGTGTATGTGGTTGTGTGTGTATATATGTGTATGTATTCTATTTTTTTTTTTCTGTTTGAGATTTAATTAACAAGAGATATTGTATAGTGGAAAAAAATAAGAGGCGAGCTAACATACCACCTGAGACGTGGAAGTTTTTTCGTAGACATCTACGTCTTCAGGAGTCATTTCCTCAGCAGAAGCTACACAAATTAATAGTCTATATTTATAATTTTTATATATTTTAGTAATTTTTTTACATTTAATTTATGTTTTTTTTTCCCTTAAATAAACAGGCTGCTGCAAAGAAGAGAGTGGAGTCGGGCCACACATCGGACCTAGGCCAAATGGGCCATAATGGTTTTGTAGCTACATTTGTAAGTATATGTGTTATTGTGAGTATATTTTTTATTTTAGTTGAAATGCAAGCAACTAATCTTTTTTATTTGTTTCAATGCAGCGGAAGGATTTTGGCCGTTTATGCTATACGTTTGGATATCAGCGTTTGAGCGAGTATATGCAAGATCATCCTGATGCCTTTGTGAGTATTATTAAATTTTATATAATTATTTTATTTTTATGAATGGTTTAATTGTTTTATTTATTTATGTTTGTTATATGTAATAGAGGAGTATTATGGAGAGACAGATATGGATGAGGTGGAGAGACAGACACAGGAGGGACGATCTCGATCGTCACAGGGTGATCATGACGATGAGGATGAGGAAGATCAGGATGATCATGATACTGCTAATGATGATGATCATGATGATGATGATTAGGATTTTAGTTGATTATGACATTGGATTATATGTATTTACATTGATATATATATATATATATATATATATATATATATATATATATATATATATATATATATATATTATCTATATATTTTTTATTTCAATTATGTTTTGAATTGTGTGTATGATATTAAGTAATGAAGAGTTTTGTTCTATTGATTGTTATTATTGTTTATATTAAGCATGTCTTTTAATACTTTAATTATTTAATTCATTCATATGTGTGTACCTCAGTGTATATGTATGTGTGTGTATATGTATGTATGTGCATGTGTATGTGTGTGTATATGTATGTATGTGCATGTGCATGTGTAAGTGTATGTGTGTATGAGTATGTGCATGTGCATGTGTATGTGTGTGTATATGTATGTGCATGTATATGTGTAACTCTATGTGTAAATCTGTGTATGTGCATGTATATGTGTATATGTAGGTATGTGCATGTGTGTGTGCATGTGTATATGTGTTTTAATACTTTAATTATATAATTCATTCATATGTGTGTACCTAAGTGTATATGTATGTGTGTGTATATGTATGTATGTGCATGTGTATGTGTGTGTATATGTATGTATGTGCATGTGCATGTGTAAGTGTATATGTGTGTATGAGTATGTGCATGTGCATGTGTATATGTGTGTATATGTATGTGCATGTATATGTGTAACTCTATGTGTATATGTATGTATGTGCATGTGTATGTGTATATGTAGGTATGTGTATGTGTGTGTGCATGTGTATATGTGTGTGTACGTATGTGCATATATATGTGTATATATGTGTATAATGTATGTATATGCATGTGTATATGTATTCCACATGCATGTGTATGTGGATGCATTTCCATTTGCATCCATGTGCATGCATGTGAATGTGCATGCATGTGGATGTGCATATACATGTATTTGCATATATGTTAATGTGTGTATGTGTATATATATGCAATAATGCATGCATGTAAGTCTTTTTATGTGGTTGTAGAAATGTTTGTGTATATGCATGTGTATATGTGTGTTGTCTAAGTGTATGTGCACATGTATCTATGTGTATATATGTGTGTGTATGTGCATGTGTATATGTGTGAAAGTGCATCTTCATCATGTATAAGTGTATAAGTGCATATCAATAAGTGTGAGTATGCTATCTAATGAAAATAACACAATTCAAATGATAATACAAAGAATAGAAATTATACTTACAATAGTTAGCCATACTTTTTGCTTGGTTAGCTTCTTGAATAACCTACAATAAAGAAAGAAAGAAGAGAGAGAGAGAGAGAGAGAGAGAGAGAGAGAGAGAGAGAGAGAGAGAGAGAGAGAGAGAGAGAGAGAGAGAGAGAGAGAGAGAGAGAGAGAGAGAGAGAGAGAGAGAGAGAGAGAGAGAGAGAGAGAGAGAGAGAGAGAGAGAGAGAGAGAGAGAGAGAGAGAGAGAGAGAGAGAGAGAGAGAGAGAGAGAGAGAGAGAGAGAGAGAGATGTAGAAAGAGAGAAACAGAGACAGAGGGAGACAATAAGAGAGAGCTTAGGCAAAACAACAATTCTGCATATATTTTCTTCAGCTCATAAGCGCAATGCAATTGCAAACGTTGGAGAGCTCTTCGATCAGATGCGTGAAAATGCCGATCGAAGAGCCTCCAATGTTTTAATTTTTTTCAATCAACAGACGGTCATGTAAGCGATGTTACGCGTCGAGTTGGCGTCACATAAGCAACATGTTTTGAGCGTGGCTTATGCGACGCCAAAAAGCGTCGCTTATGCGACGTAACAAAGCTTCGTTTATGTGACGCTATTTAAAACCATCTTGTTAGCGACACTACAAGTCGCAAAAAATGTCGTTTGGTTCGTCGTTTAATCGACGGTGCATGGGCGATGCTCATTAGGATGCATTTTGCAATTTTATAGCGACGAAATTCTGTCGCCTTAACCGTCGCTATACGCCCGTATTCCTTGTAGTGAAAAGTAAACACACAGTGACCTTGAGTTGTTTCTTTTGGAGGACCTAAGGTCGTGGATATGATGCCATGTGAAGCACAACAAACGACTACTACGTAATCTTGTGTGAATGTCGATCAAAGATCCGATTAAAGTAACAAAGGTTGTCCAAATGGTTGTGGTGTGTATTGAACAACGTTGGGCAGAGTGCTTAGGTTCAATTCCCACTCGACTGGACATTTCAAATTCTTTGTACTTAAAAAAAAAAAAGTAACGAAGGTTATCTTCTGAAAGGGAAGCACTAATCCCTGGAGTTGGCTCGCTAAGCAGACAATAGGATCTTTGATGATGCATCATGGAAGGTGTTCACTGCATGTAGTTTGCTCTGATACCACGTGACAACATGGGGGCTTCAGAGAGCCATAGCTGGAGGAGCAGCGCTTGGACCTGAGAGAGTTGAAAAATAGAACGAAAGAGATCCAGGAAGAGATAAGACTCGAGATGCGCATGAATATAAAAATAGAGTGTGTGCCTTGCATTTCAATAACCGTAGTTGTCTTTTTATACGAAAGTAGAGAGTCTTTTGGCCAATTAAAAAGAGGATAAGACTTCTCCATATATTTCCCTCCAACTTAGAGGTGTTCACATGAATGGAAAAGAAAGCTCATAGCTAACAATTGCACCTACATGTGGGATTAAGATACCTCAAATCGTAGCTTCTTAGTCCATGCACACATTTGGCTCTTCTTAGATGTATGACAACTGCCCAAAGCGAGTCCATTTGTGCACATAAAGTAGCCTAGGAAAATTATATGCTCTTTCTCTTCGTATTTTACCAAGAAATAAAGATTATATGCCTCTCCAATCATTTATAGTTTCCTTGATCCAATGAAGCACTTTCTTATGCCACACTTCTATCCTTTTGGTCTGAAAAAAGGGATTCATTTTGGCCTTCTTGAGTATCTTCAAGATGGAAGCTCATCAACATGGATTTGTGAAGTCCTTTCTTAAGCCACACTTCTCTCCTTCTGGACTAAAAAAGGGTTCATTTTTCTCTTCTTGAGTATTTTCAAGATGGAAGCTCATCCATGTAGACTTCAACGTCGGTTCTATCCAAGCTTCCTTGCAAACTTCAAAATCGTTTGTATAAGCAAGACAAGAGGATCTAAATGAAAGAAATAAGACACCATAAAGGTCCACCATAGGACAAGATAATGGATCCCCAAAAATGAATCCTTGAAGTCATTATAATGAAGTTAAACGTTTCCATGAACACTTTAAGGACTTGAGACCCACTAGAAAGTCCATAAACTAGCCATAAAAATGAAAGAACCACTAAATGTTGCCAAATGTCACCATGTGTCACAACAAAAAGGGTGGGAAGGTAGGAAAAGAGAGGTGGAAAGAGCGAGGGAGGTGGAAAAATGGGTGAAATGCTACCCAAAATCCTATGTGAGCATGAAACTGATGGTTAAAAGATCCTCTTTATGAGAAAAGAGTGCCATCACCAAGCCCAATTATCATCACCAAATGGACCAACAAAAGATCCTAGATCTCTGATACCATCTAGAGAGTACACACGTGGAAGTTAAATGGAATAGAAAATGTACTCATAAAAATGAAATGAGTGTGAGACTCGAACATGAGTCGATCATGAAATTGGAAAACTCACATATGGATTATAGTGATCTTTCTTAGTGCATGAGGTGAGCCCTCAAGCTCCTAGCCAAGCACAAAGTGGGGGAGAGGTCCTGCTTATATATATTTGGAGGAGGCTAGTACATTATATCTAGGCGCATGAATACAAGGTAGAAGCAAATGAAAAAGGATCCTAAGTACAAATAAATGAGATACAAAATGGAGTGACTCCTAAAAACAGAATGCAGATGCTCTCATAGAAATGAAATACAAATGTAACTCGAAAACTGAAATAGAGATGAAAATAGGAGCATCTCTTCAACATATGTGGCTTTCCCCATTTCATGGTCTACTCAATCTTTCGATTCTCGCACTCTTTTAATTCAGAATAGATGTTCTAGTTCTTGCTTTTGCATGTGCACTCTCTACATAAACATGTCTAGAACTATGAAAAATATTAGTTGATTAATGTGATATTGATTATATTTGCATGATCCATCAAGAGGATTGGTGCCTCATAAAGGATCATTTTATAACCAAGAACTAAGAAGATTTAAGAGTGGTGAATTTTAAGTATCAACCACACCCTAAAGGTCTATTATGGTCCAACAATAACTAGATCAAAGAGTTCCAAGGATAAATAGAGATGTTAAGTTTTGATGCAAAGCTCAATCATGATTGGAAACCATGGATTATTTAGGATATCAAGTTGGGAAGCCTCTCACATTCATTAATTTAAGTAAAAAGCTTCTATTTCTTTGGAAAATCCTATATCAGGCGCCTAGGCCAATCCAAGCCTACAAGTTGGCTCTTTGCCCCTCATGGTGAAAAACGTGTCTTGGAAGATATTCTCCGCCTTTTCATTATTGACTTTCAAAATCATGTATCCCACATCTCAATAGGAGGATCACATGTTAATAATCTCTCCTTGGCAACTTGGAGAGTGGTCTGCTTGACTACTCAATGGAATGCTATTGCAAAATATGCGATTTATAAAATTTGGATGTTCAAGTGTGTAGTTAAATTTTGGGATGCCCCCAAAACAATAAATCATTAAGAGTGCTTTCTTATTTGGGTAATAGGATTCATCCGTCCAATGCGCTAGCCGAAATGAGTTAATCATTTTCCTCCCTTGGGAAAAGGGTATGGGTTCACATCTTATCGACTAGATTAATAGGATAATCCTCACAGTATGCTTTGGTGAGATGTTAAACAAACTCCCTTTGGGGAATCATTGGCCTTCATACGATCTTGATGGAGTATGTCAACAATAGTTAGGGCCATGCTCATTACATCAGGATCAACTTTAGCCTGAACTAGTCTCCTCATTTGACCTTATGGCTGTCCCTACCCACTACATGCTAGGCATTCCACATAGTACAAGTTAGGCATTCTACCTAGGCTTCCGTGGGATTTTGAGGGTCCAGTGGGATTTTGAGGGTCCAGTGGGTACTATGCCCTTCACAATTTACTTTCAATTAGTTCAAGCTATTAGGAGAGTAGATAGCAAGATCCAACTTACTTTACACAAAATAATTAACTTAAAAGCTTCAAAAGCTAACGAGGTCATATTCATTTGCGTCTAAGTAATGCTTACACTAAAAACAACAGGAATGTTGACCACTTGAATAGTTTCCAAGAAAAATCTGTCCGGGTAACAAAAACCCACATTAGGCCTATATGGATCTACATTCCTCTCATCATTCCGTAATCATAGGAAACACTCCCATTGAAATTACTTCGTTTGCAGATTCTTTCACAGGGTCTAACATCTAACTTCTATAAGATATTGTGAAAATCAATTCTGAGGATTTCTAGAATGGGTTCTGTATTTTATTACAGGATCTAACATAACTGTAACAAAATATAGTGCTAATCAATATTGAGGATTCGTAGAATAGGTTATGTGATATCGTGTAGGACATGAAGCTGGAAGTGTGAGATCATACAATACTTCTGCTACTGATGCATGTACAAAAGCATGTGTACAGTTTAAGGGAAAGGGATGTACATGAAACACTTTGTAGGCACGAAGGAGAAAAGCTTGGTAATAGTTCATCTAAGTGTGTAGATATAAGTGTCAATTTGTGAAGCGCATCAACGCATACACAAACACACATACAGATATGATCTAGACGTTGCTGACAGCTTAGAGCAACCTTACTTTCAGATGAAGCTTGAGTGGCTTTCATACAGATGGGATGACTGGTTTTAAACGCATTATTGCGTCTCTTCTTTTCTTTCATCGTCTTCTCTCTTATCAATACACATTAAATTTTGACAGAACCTTCAATGCATGAAATGTAGTGATGCCCATGATTAGGTTATACATGGTGTTCCACTGCCTAGTAAGTCCATAAAACAGATCACTGCTAATTTACCTAGTTTAATTTCATGCAATTCCATCATCAATGGAAATAAAATTGTAAATTTGTACATAATTTCTGTTTCATTAGTTACCAGAATGTCCTCATGCGAATTTCTTGCTTCCGAAAAATATGTTTCAAACTAGGCCCCGCTGAAATCAAGTATCAGAGAGCTTTCATTATCTTTAATGAGGATAAAACTAGGAATTCATGAGCCCAAACTGGAATCTGCAAGTCCATGGAGCCTCGGCACTGCCATAGCAAAGATGAAGCTGAACACTCTTTAATTGCATATTGATCGATACATTACATAGGTGCTGTTCGAACTAATGATTTTACTTTCATACATCTGCTCAAAGAGCAAAGATATTGTTTAACATATCATCCCATCCAGGGAACTCATGGTTCGTAAGAGAGAGGTAAGGAAATACAGCAAGAAAGGGGGGTGCATATTTACAGTATCACCTCCACGAAAACTACACTGTTCAGATGGATCATGGATACATCTGCTCAAAGAGCAAAGATATTGTTTAACATATCATCCCGTCCAGGGAACTCATGGTTCGTAAGAGAGAGGTAAGGAAATACAGCAAAAAAGGGGGGTGCATATTTACAATATCACCTCCACGAAAACTACACTGTTCAGATGGATCATGGATGCCGTGACAAATGCACAAATTTGCTTGTAGATCTGCTGTCTGAGCAGATCCAAAAAAGCATGGATGTTTCTCACCCACAAGATCGCATGTAGGATATACAATCAGAGACGGCTCCAGGATACGCGACATTGCCGTTTTCGATATCATATGAGCCGCTTGACAGCGATTTACCGGAAGGAAACCTGTCATTTCTGTGTCTGTTTCTGATGCTTACCAAGATGCTCCTGCTTTTAGAGAAGAAACCACTGGATTTCCTCCTTGAAACACCGTCCTCGTTCCTACAATGAAAGCTGCTCGTTCTTAATTCGAACCGTGATGGAAGGGGATATAGGTTAAATCTACCGCTGCCGCTGGATAACATTCTGCCGTCGTCGCTGCCTTGCACATGGGTGATTGTATTCATACTATTCGTCTTGTATTCAGTCCAGGAAGGGTCTCTAATAGCCTGAAGCTGGTCACTGTGCGCTCTATTTCGGCGTTTCGGGACGACATTGCTTCTGCTCGTTGAGCATATACGCTCGCCCATAGAATTCACAAGCGATATTCTCCACTCGTTATACTCACCTTGGATCTCATCGGCTTTGGAGACGTGACAGGTCGTACACATCTCATTATCTGTCAAAGATACCGTCATGTTCACGCGGCTGCTATGCGTGATCGAGCCTATGCTGCCGCGGAGAGTACCAGGTTCTTCGTTCATATTTGAATGCTTATGCATCATTTCTGTCAAGTCCAGATAATCAAAACGCTCATGAGGAAGACAGTGGATACACTGCAGATGCTGAGAGCCAGTGTCGTAAATCTCTCGTAGTCAGGTGATATCGATTGTCACTGAACGAGGCAAAGCAAATGCCTTGTAATCGTTGCTACATTAGACGCAAAACTCAAGGGCTAGTTAATTTGGCTTCCTGCAGAGAATCACCTGTTGAAGAGATGGAGGGCTGTTAGAATAATGGGGTCTGATAGACGGCGCCGGAAAAGGCTTCCGAAGAAGGATCCCCTACAGATCGGACTTGATAAACTTAATGAATTGAAGACTTACATTCAGATTGAAGAGCGGCTAAATGCTTCGATGAAGTACAGCCTTCCTTCATGCGTTTGCCACGCCTCTGCAGTTCGTTTATCGCATCGCAGCAGGCAGAAGTGATAACATATATAAAATCAGATCAGGCAGACATCCGAATCGTTTGGGCAATTAAATGGTCGACTTAAAGTTTACTTCCCTGCAAACCTGGCCATTTGTGCCGGATCGCTTCAGCTCTCAATGACAGGTTTGCCTCGCTATGAGATGAACTAAGCGGCTCAAACGAAGGCTCACAGCGAATCAGCAATAACCAGGGTCTATACACGTTTTTAAAGACAGGAAGCACAAACGTGGAATCTTAATACACTAGCCAGGGCCCGGCACAATGAAAGGGCGTTGCGAGAATTGCATGGAGACTTCTCTGCTCACATGATCTCCTACCCCTCCGAAATCCTGAATACATAGAATTGCTTGTCTCGGAAAATGCTATTCATAGAATCAGATTATAAGGCGCAATCAAAGTGCAGATTAAACGGCGCTGGAGCGGCTTCAAGTGCCTGAGGTCCACATTCTTCTTGATTCACGCAATCTTGCTCACACATTCTCCGTTCATTTTCAAACAATCTTGGTTACACATTCTGTTGCCTGTTCATTTTCCAGTACCAGTTTTTTCAATCTTCAACAACACCTTTTGACGAGAATTTAACAACAGGTCATACGGCGCAATCAAAGTGGAGCTCCATGGAATATCTGCTGCGCCCATTATTCGTTCATTCACACAACTTTCTCAGAGTTTGTATCTTCTTGCTCATTTTCTATAGCTGGTATGTGAATCTCCGGACAACATGGATTTTCTCGGAATATTGCTAACAAGCTCAAAGCAACACGTGGTCACCCATCGCCTTTGACAATTCTGATTTCTGAGTTTGATGTCGCGCAATTATGAGACAGCTTTGATGAAGATCGCTCGTTCAAAATCTACTTTGATTGATTACACAATGCATGAACCTTGCAAATAAAAGACGTCGGCTGTACAATTCTCCATGCAGTCTAAGCAGAAATCCGAATATATCACTCCAACGAGATGGGCCAAGAGTAGGAATAAGACACGTGCTGCTGCAATTTCAGCGAAGTGACAGCTACATCTTGATATTAACAGATTCGCCTGATAAGAAGAGAGATATCCTTCAGCTTCCCCCTCATATTAAGCACATTTGCAATGGAGCTTTTTCTACAATGAACTTTTATGTTGATGCAGAACAATGCTAGTTTCATCATAATGCAGATGGTGAAATTCTTCTCTTACTTCCAATAAAGAAAACCGAGGTATTGTAGATATTACTTAGATTTCAATGAGTTTTTTAATTTTGTTAATCTAAAAGAAGCAAGTCTTATCTGGTGATGTTGTGCATATAATGTGTGTGCTTGTGACATAGTCAGAATCACCATGCAGAGCGTGAGATTCTTCTCTTATTTATAATGAAGACATTAATTAGATTTCCATGAAGAAGACATTACTTAGATTTCCATAAAATACCTCTCCTAAGCAAAATTAAAAAATTCTTAACTGGCCTCGCCGTGTCTAACGTGTGTGCATGTCTATGACAAAGTCACAATCAGTATTGTGTGTAAATAGAGAAATGTTAACATATTAAGGACGTGAACGTGAATCGAGACACCACTATAAGCATATTCTAAAATGTCCTTTATTAGTTTTTTTTTTTAAGAGGAAGTTCAGTGAAGCCTACTTTCCCTTCTTGGATTAATGGAAAGAACAAATGTAAAAGTCAAAGTGGGCATAGTACTCATGGGACCTTGGAATCTCACAAAGGAGGGGTTAAAACTTAATAGGCTTTTTGAAGCGAGTACAGTGATAAGAAAACTTGTTCAAAATTTAACCTAAGACTCAATACATATCCAACACTACAGTTAGGGGGTTTAACCCTCGCCCCCATCTCAAGAGACCAGAGTTCCACCCAACTAAACTAACACTCATTATTGCATATGCTAAACTTTGATGGTGCATAGCCACACTAAATTATGACTATTATATTATTATCATCAAAATCCTATCATAATATTATATCTAAGTCTATTGCAGACATACACTACTCATGAGATGATGGCTCATAGCTACAAAGCATAGTAAATCTCCATTCTTCGTTTCGAACAAGATTAAAAAACTCTATTTTAGGAGTAGCGGCATCTATGACAACCATTCTAGCCTCTTTCTTCTTTGCCCCTTTTGCAGCAAGTTTAGGACAACTCTTTATGACATGATTATTTGCCTTTCAGTATTTGCAAAACTAATTTTGCTTTTTTGTTTTCTTCTCATCTTTTTCTTCCTTCTTTGACATTATCAATCTTTTGCTTACCAATAGATCGGCTCCATTTAATTACTTTGCTCTTTGACTAGCTAAGAAGCCTTTGTGTACTTGAGCCGCAATGACTCAAGGACTTGTACCAATGAGACTATACCTCGATTGCCATACAAGTGCATATAGTGGAGTTCTTTTCACACATTTAATTATCAATCCTAAGGAGTGACTTACCAAGTGTATGAAGACATGTGCACACGTGATAGAAAATGAAGTGAGTTAGCTATTCAAGCATGAGAAAAGACTAATACTACCCACACCTACTGAAAAACTGAAAGTGTTGCCGCAAGCCTCTTTTCAGCAGTTTTGGTTTTTTGGGGTTTTCTCCCAGCCCAGAACTCCGAACATAGGCAATAGGGTACTCGTTTCGAAGCTCTCGACGAGACGAATCCAACGGTAGTGGTTTCACTCAATTCTGACCACTCTGCTGCAAGTTATGGCAGAAACAGTGAATTACGGGAATTGCTAACACCCGCGTTTTTGCTTCTCCTAGCTCACACTCGCACTACAGCCACTCAAAACAAGGGGGAAGGGGTAGACAACAGTCCTACACTTGCATTTCAAGCATCACACACACATACATGAACAAAATGAAGATCAAAATCAGCAAGAAAGAGGCAAACTCGAAATTTCAGAAGTGCTCTTCTTCACAATGACAAGAAGTAGTCCTTTACAATGAGTCACTTTTGACTTATATACTAGTGCCCTAAGTTTGGTCCTTTCACACAAGAGACCGGCACTTTATTCACTAAAATGCTAACTTCCTACTAATGTACATGGGTAATTCACTAATCTTCTGAGGGGATGCATCTAGAGGACTCCTCTAGTGCATTTACAACGGAAAATATATACAAAAGTGGTTATGTTACAAAAAATTGTGTGTCCAAATCGGAAAAATTTTGGGGCCCGTCTTTTTTTCTCTGCTTTGTGCGCTCTTTAGCTCTGCAACACTCTCCCCCTCTTCGTCTCTGTCGTCCCTTGACAGACTTTGCTTCGCGAACGCGTCCCGTGGGTAGTGTTGTCTGATTCTTGATCTTGCATTACGTTTTAGAGGCGCTTCAGCTTTTCCACTGCACGCTCCCCTTGGTCAGTATTGTCTGCAGTTAAACAGACATGCAGATTCGATGGCCTTCTTGATTCAAGCTCTACAACTCGAGAGCCTGATGTAGTTGTCTTGCCTGTTGACTCGGGTTGCCACGCACGCCACCAGTGACTAGGAATGTGTTGTTCTTAGTCACCCTCTTCAACTTTTCAGCCTCTACCCCTTTCTAACTTTTGGTCCTACTCTGATGTTTGAAAAGTCCACTACTCGGGACCCTGGGGTTTAGCTTTGTGGCCTGGTGCGTGCCCCTGTGGGGCTCTGTGCAGAGATGGGTGTTACGCCCCTGCGGGGCTTCCTGCAGAGATATGTTCTTTTTCTCTTCTTAATGAATAGTTTTGGACTTTGATTTTCTTCTTCTTTTCTTCTTGCTTGATTGTCCCTCTACACGTCCCTCCTCCTGAACTCTGTCGTCCTCGACAGGCTTTCTGAGGCGACGCGTGTATGTTTGAATGGCGGTTTGCTCTCGTTGGTTCAGCAGATTTGCATGACATAGCATGAATTCTTTCCATTGCTGTGACTTCACTCCGTCTTCTGGTGCCTGTCGGTGATCAGCGAAGAAGCTTGTTTCATAGGCCACCAGCCTCGCATTTAAATTTGAAGTCATTTTTACAAAAATTTCCGAATCTATTTCAAAGAAGCCGGTGAAGAATGCTTCTTCGAAAGTCTGCATATATGTTGATGGCAAAAACATAAGGCGGGAGTAGTATGCCATGATGGTTAGTCGGCTCGGAATGGTTGATAAATCAAAAAAGAGAGCTTCCGATCCTTGCGTAATGCCAATGAAATTCAAAAATGTATATTTCGCGTGCTGGAAGACCTTCAACACGGTAATAAGCATGCTAAATATTTTATTTGTCATCTTGACTGCTAAGTCCGGCACTGTAGCATATTTGGCGATCCAGAATTCCATTGTCTTTACCATATATTCTTCAGTGTGTAGATAATTATGTGGCGGACTAGGTAGTAATGGGTAATTTAGCCACTGATTATTGATGGAGCCTTGATGCTGTGCTTCCCAAAATTGCGTCCAAGAGCGTCTGCGGGGTACAGGACAAAATGATGGGTTTACCTGAAGCGCATATGGTGATGCTTCCCACTGTACCCGCAAAGTCGGATTCTTCTCCAAAATTTTCCTTCGCCATATGGGATCCGCCTTCTCAAATTCCTCTTGAGTATACTTGAAAGTGTCATGCTGGAATTGAAGGTTGTGGTCCGGATCTTTATTCGTGGTAGTCTTTATATACATGCGCGTCTGTTCTTTAAGTAGACCATATGGTACATTGAAGGGCTTCAAAATTTGATCTAGCTGTTTATTGTCTATGCGAGCCTCTTTCATTATTTGTATTATTTGATCTTCAAAATCAGCAGTGAGCTGGGACACCAGTAGTGCCCTTTCTGGTCTGCTCAATTCTGCAATGTCGCGTGTGTTAGGTTCTAGTGGAACCTCCTTTTCCGCCCTTATTGGTGAATGATACAAGGGAGGAGAGAGAGGACGTACCTCTTCCTCCACAGCAGCCGTGGTTTCTGGAGGAACTACTGGTGTCCCTTGTTTCTCTTTTAGCTCAATCTGCTCCTGCAGCCGTTTAATGATGTCATCTTTATTCTTGAGCTCCTCTTCAGCCTTGGTAAGTTTTTCTTGATGTTTGATTAATTCCTGTGCCACGATATGCATGTGATCTGTGTCTTCCTTGCACTGTCGGAAATAATCTTTCTCGGCTTTTTTCCATTTCTTTCGTAGAGCTGCAGTATCATTCATATATTTCTGTTCCCATTCTGCAACTGTCTCTTGCTCCTGTTTGAGCTGATCTGCCATCTTGGTCAACTTTGCTTCCATGTCTTTTATGTCCTCATTTGTTTTGTCAAGATCTGTCGATGGTTGATCACTGAGGAGAGCTGTCATTAGCTCTTTGTTTCTGTCCCTTAGTTGGTCTGCTTCTTCCATGCTCACCTTGAGCTGTGACTCGAGTACTTTGCTACGAGTCTGTATTCTTGTTTTCTCTTTTTCAGTTACTTCCAGTTTCTTTGTTAGCTCCAACACTTGCTCTTTCAGTTGGGCATTCTCCTTTTCTAATGTTTTGCATTGTGTTTTGGTTGTTTTTATCTCCTCCTGTTTCTTCAACACCTGAGCTTCTACTTTAGATAATTTCTTTGCCAAATTCATACCTTCTTTCTGAAGCTCCTGTTTGTCGAGCATGGCCTGGTCGTAATCTTCATCAGCATCAAGCATCAGTTGTTGAGTGTCTAGTGCCGTGCGTATCATATCCTGCACCACAGGCTTGAGCTGAGCTATATCCACATTCAACCATGTTTTTGTTATGTCTGGTGTTTCTCCTGTTTGTACATCTTGGCCCTGTTCTACATGGATCAATTCTTTGTGTGGTTGTCGGACCTGTAGTTGTATATTAACTCCTGCTTCATTTTCGACCGTTTTACGAACTTTTGTGGCACTCCCTTGAAATGTTACATCTAGAGGGGACGATTCTGCCACAACCCTTAGTGGTGTGAAGGGTTCTTCGTCTTCTTTTTCTTCTTCTGGAGGCTTGTCCTCAGATATCATTGCATGCGTCTCAGCTTCAGACTTGTCCTCCTTTGTGTGGGTGATGGAGGCATCCTTCGCTTGCATAATGTTTTGCCCTTCTTCTTCTGCCTTCTCTGTGGTTGCTTTCTGGTCTGCGAGCGACGATTGACTTTTTTCTTTGTTGTCAACTTGGGCTTCGTCATAATTGACTTCATTTAATTCGGCCCACTCGCCATCATCTTTCGATTCACTTTTAATATCTACATCCAATAATGATGTAGTTTGCTTTTCTTGGGCGTCGGATCCTGAACTTGAATTGTCTAGCCCAATCTCCCGATATCTGTGTACCTTAGTGAGTTTTCTTTTTGGTTTTTGAACCGTTGCAGCCTGTTGATAATGATGACCTTGCACTGGTAGATTGATTTGCCCTTCTGTATACTTGTGAGTCTCCTCCAGTGCTTGAGTTAAGTCTTCTTCCGTAATTTTCCTGGGTCCTTGAGTGGTGGTGGTAGGCAGCACATGTACTCTCTTTGGTTGTGGTGCTTCTTCTTCTTTCTGCAGAACTTCTCTAGGTCGCTTTGTACCTCTCAGGGTTCCTCTCATCCTCGGTTGCGAACTTGTTTCTGTTTCTTCTGCTTGCTTACTCCCTTTCTTTTGTTTTGGTACTGTAGCACTCTTGACATATTGAGCCAGCTCCATTGAAGATGGCATCTCCCTCAAGTACTCGCGCATGCCCAATGCATGGTAAATCATGATTGTGAGGGCAGTGGTTCCATTAAGGAATTTTTTATTTTCCCATTTCTTCTTGGCCTCGAATAATCTTTCCTGCACATATGGTGTGAGATTCACCTGATTGCCGATCTGTTTTGTGGCACGAGACAATAATTGGACAATAATTTTTTGAGGGGCCGTGTATCTGTTCATGCTCGGGAAACAGAAGTGTTGATGGATCAACCTGACTTCCTCTTCAATATCCACTCTATTAATGTCGACAAAGGTTCTAGTATTTGCTCCACAAATTTCTTCCTTGGCCGTGTTGACACCATCTTTCTCCCATTCAAAAGCTTCTTTGATTAAGTCGTGGGAGAACTGAATGACTACCCATTCGCCATTCTTATCCATCACATTGGCTTCTGGCACCAATGGATCATGTAGTGCTGGTCGCAAAGTGTTCATGACTTGGGTACATCGTTGGAAGTCCGGCTTGTAGATAGGTAGCTCGAAATACTTGTGAATTCCTGCTTTCTTCAGGATATCGATGGTAGATGGCATTCCATGTAAAATCTTGAAGTCCTGGGACATGATCGGAAAGTGGTGATCCGTGTCCATGATCTTTATGTTGGCCAAGAAAAGATACTCTTCCACGGGCTGTTCATCTCTGAACCAATGTCCTTTTGCTTTCGTAAGACATTGGGGAGGAAATTCCTGTACCTCCTCTTGGATTGTAGCTTCAGAGTCTTCAGAAGCCATCTGCACTTAATATAGAGTGTGAATTAGTATCCATATTTTGTCCAGAAATCCTCCTCCATGTGTTGATTAATAATTTGATACTACTCCGGGTGCATGGTGCCGTCCCTTTCCCGTGGGTGTGAGAAGGGTAATACCTGAATTTTTCATGTATTTTTATATATTTTTTTGCTGAAAAGAAAACATAAAAGTTAGTCCCTAGCCGAAGCGTTTATTGAATTTTTGGAATAATATTTTTATGTATGTACAAGTGTTTTCCCATTTCTCAAGGGAAAATGTGTGTGACTATCCGGAAGTAAAAAAAGACGTGCCGAATGTTTGGCCTTGTAATATGGCCCTATCATGCCTACTTTGGGTGCATTAGACACAACATGAGTGCAATCGGGTGCTTTATCTCCTCGATCTTTTGCTCCTTGTGGTAGCTTTGGTTTCCAGATCCATTTTGAGAACACTGAGAGAGGTCGCTGGGTTTTCTCTATTCGTGCAGCTGCTCGTGTTCCAGTTGTCTTATCCATTGTCCGATTGAATTTGGCCTTTCTTGGCGATCTTCTCTGATGATTCATATGTGTTGTTGACTTTTGCCTCGTCTGCTGTGGTGTTTCCTCTTTGGTCTTCACATTCTGTTTAGCTGCTTGTATGACCTTTTTGGGAATCCATATCTGATGTCGAGATCTTTGAGCTTCAAGCAGGGGCTTGGCAATCCATACTTGTACTGGTTCTTTTCGTTTGTAGTTCTTTGTAGCTGATTTGGTGATGTCCGTTTCCTTCCTCAGAGCGCTTGTGGACATTTTTTGACTCTGTACCTGATCCTTTCGTACCCACATATATTTGGATGGTGGTCTGTTCGAGTATCTGCTTGTTAGTTCCCAATAGTGCGAACTTTGGATACTTTGAGCCTGTTTAGGAGAGGGCGTCTCCTCGATGGTTGGTTGATCCTCATTCACTTCGGGTAGCTTCGACGCTACCGGGGATGTCGGAATGATTAAAGTTTCAGTTTCTATGCATTTGCTTTCTGAGGGTTGAGCACAGTCGCTACTATCTTTCGTCGCTTCTTGAACTTCCTCTGATCTTGGTATTGACATGGCTTGGTTACATGGTTTCTCTTCAAGCAAGCTGAAAACCTCCTTATGCCCTATCGTGGCTGAAATATATCCTTGAGCCAGATGGATACATGCTTCTGTTTCAATGATCCAGTCTTGTCCTAGAATGAAGTCTTCCATTAAATCGTTATCCTCACATACTAGGACTCTTTGTTCCATGGAGGAATTTCCTATGTGGAGGGACACATTAGTTGTTCCAATACAGTCTAGGGTGTGACCTCCAATTCCTATTAGTTTGGCTTTCGTGGGATTCAATTCCAATTGCAATTCGTTCGCTATCCTCCTTCGCATGCAGTTAAGGCCTGCTCCTGAGTCTATCAATGCGTCTATCAATTTATACTCCGTCTGACCAATCCCTAGGTTTAGGTAAGGTTGTGTTTTACATATACCCGTTGCGTCACCATTTTTGACCTGGTAGTTTGCCATAGGGATGGGCTCTTCTCCTTGGATATAGCGTTCATCTCTTTGCCTGATCCACTCCTTGCGTTTTCGAATGCGTTCTAGTGCTTCTTGTCGGGCTTCCTCTCGAATTCGTTCTTCTTCCGTCTTCCTATTTTGAGCTCCCAACAGTCTAGCCAGCATTTCATCGGTCAGAGGCTCCATGAATCGTTTCACTCGGCATCCACTGATGTAATTGGGAAGAATGTCTCCGTCTAGTGTGGCGAGATTGACTGCACCACTAGTGGAGATTCGATTTATGATCAGGGGACCATATCCGCGTTTTTGGAGCTTCTTTGCATGCTGTTTTAGGGTGTATACTAGGACTAAGTCGCCTTCTTTTAGTCCCTTATCCTTAACATGTGAGTCATAGTATGCCTTTTGTCTCCATTTAGCGGCATAGATGCCTGCTACCGCTTGCAATCTAGTCTCGTGTAGCTTTTCGATTTGATCTAATTGCTGAGACAATTCATGACCGTTCCACTCATATTGCTGGGCTACTTTTAATGTAGGCACTAAGAAGTCAATTGGCAACATTGCATTCTGCCCATACACTAGGTTGAAAGGTGTAGTTCCAATGGCCGTTTTGTATGCCACTCGGAAGGCCCAAATTGCGTGATGCAATTGTTTGTCCCAATCTGACCTTCCATTATTGACAATCTTTGTCAAGACAGTACAAAGTACTTTGTTGGAACTTTCAGCCTGTCCGTTGGCTTGAGGATGGTATGGGGCTGATTTTTTGTGGATCACTAGAAATTCATTCATTAGCGATTCAATGACTTCGTTTAGGAAATGGGTGCCTCGATCACTCACTATCTCGATAGGTAGTCCAAATCGTGTGAAAATGTGCTCAAAAAGAAATTTTGCTGTAGTTTGAGCGTCATTTTTGCGAGTGGCTTTAGCTTCTACCCACTTTGTCAAGTAGTCGGTGGCTACTATGATGTATTCCGCATGTGATCCTTTCGCAGGTGGGTTGATAGGTCCTATGAAGTCAATTCCCCACTTGGTAAATGCTCTCGCACAGATCATGGGTCTTAAAGGTATGTCATCTCTTCTAATGGGATATTTTGCTCTCTGGCATGTTTCGCAACTTCTCACATATGTCTCTGCGTCCATATGTAGAGTTGGCCACCACAAGCCTGCAAAGAGAATCATCTTGACCGTTCTATCTGCTGAAAAATGTCCTCCCGCAGCTCCTGCGTGTGCCATTTCTAATATGGGAAGGTATTCTCCCTCATGTACGCATAATCTGAGTTGATTGTCTTTTCCTCTTCGAAACAGTTGTTTCCCTATTATCACATAATCCTTGCTCATTTCTTCTAAGGATCGCTTTCTTGCTAGACTAGCTCCTATTTCGTGCTCTTTCGTTTTGAGGAATTGCACTAATGACTTACTCCAATTAGGCACAATGGTAGAAAAAGGTAAGGACGCATGATCCTCTGGGCTAATCTCTTTGCATTCCCCACAATTACTTACATGCTCGTGAACGTCCTTGGACATATCAGGCCAATATACGCCTAACCTCTTTAATTCTCGTATTGTTCCGTGCATCCCTTGGTGGGTTTTCCACTTGTTTATGTGTGCTTGCTGAATTAGTTGCTTCTGTTCATCCTCCTCGACACATCTCAATAAAACTCCGTTAGGTTCCTTATAATACACGCTTCCAGCAACAATGTGTAAATTCCTTGTTTGAAGAATTTCTTTTTTGCTATTTCTGTTGATTGGGTGTTGAGGGCCATGCGTAAGTATAGGGGTCAATTTTTCTGCCCACTTCGGACATACTTCTAGATTAAACAGATAAGCATCTGGTAAATCATCAGGTACTCCGCTAGGTGGCTCTCCGTGTTTTAACCTAGAAAGGTGGTCTGCTCTCACATGTGTGTTTCCTTTTTTGACTATTACCTCAAAGTCAAACTCCATTAGTAACAAGAACCATCGTACCAATCTCCCTGTGTTGCAAGGCTTATTGACTAGATACAACAAGGCTTGATGGTCTATGAAGAATTTGAACTTGTTGGCTAAGAGGTAATGTCTAAACTTCTTCACTGCGTAGACCATTCCTAAGCCCTCTCTTTCAGTAGTTGTGTAATTTCTCTCTGCTTGGTTTAATTGTCTACTCGCGTAAGCGATTGGATGATCAAGCTTTCCTTCATCGGCCGGTTGAGCCAAGATACATCCAATTGCATAGTTCGAAGCATCAACATGAATATGAAAAGGCTTGTTCCAGTTGGGTGATTTTAGAATTGGGGCTGTACTCAACCTCTTTTTAAGCTCGTTGAAGGCCTTCTCACACTCGTCCGTCCAAGTGAACTGAGTCAATAGACCGTATAAGGGTTTAGCTATTATGGCATACATGTGAATAAACCTACGGTAATATCCACAGTGTCCCATAAAGGCTTGTACTTCTTTCGCATTCTTGGGTCTTGGTAAGTCCAATATGACTTTAATCTTATCCTCATCTGTAGATATCCCATTTCTTGAGACTATGTGTCCTAGTATCTTTCCTTGTCTTACCATGAAGACACATTTTTTTGGGTTTAAGCAGACTCTATACTGTCTACATTTATTGAATATTTTCCGCAGTTCCGGTATGTGGTCTGGTCGTTGATTTGAGTATGTACAAAGGTCATCTACATATACTTCCATGCTTTTTCTCAGAAATTCTTTGAAAACATGACACATCAATCGTTGGAAGGTGGCTGGCGCATTAGTGAGCCCGAAAGGCATCACTCTAAATGCATAGATTCCCCATTCAGTAGCGAATGCGGTTTTATGCTGGTCCTCAGTTGCAATAGCTACTTGGTTGTAACCAGAGAATCCATCCAAGAAGCTATAGACCTCCTTGCCGGCAACTCTTTCCAAAAGATGGTCTGTGATGGGTAAAGGGAAACTGTCGCGTATAGTTGCTGCATTTACTTTTTTCAAGTTGATACACACCCTTAGCTTTCCGTTTTTCTTGGGCACTACTACTAGTGGTGATACCCATTCTGTGTGTTCAATCTCATAAATGAATCCTGCCGCTAGTAATTTGTCAATTTCTTCCTTTATTTTCGCTGCATAAACTTCGTTATACGTGTAAGGGCGTTGTTTAGAAGGTTTTGCATCTGCTGTCATAGGAATTCGATGAGCGCATATGCTAGGTTCTACACCCTTAAGGTCTTTGTACGTCCAAGCAAATACATCTCGATATTCTCGGATGAGGTGTATGAGTTCCTCTTCTTCCTCTTCAGATACGTCTTTACCAATATACGTGCACCTTTCTTCTCCTTCTTCAACCGTCACAATAATTTTTTTTGTTTGTTCTTTGTTGTCATACGCCTCTCCGTCTCGTGCTTCTCGTTTAGGCATTTGAGTTGCTATTTTCCTTTCTTCCACTTCGTATCTTTTAAAATGTTCTAGAACTTTGAAGTGGTCTGGTTCAGGTTCCACTTTACTTGTGTCCTCTCTATGCTCGTGCATTCTTGGGATGGTGTCAATTGCTAAGACTTTTGTCGGTCTTTCTTTGGATTCCTTTTGCATGATTTCTAAATATTGTTCTTCAGAGTCAAACTCCTGTTCCATTTCTATGCTTTCGTACTCTTCTTTCCACTCTTCTTCTACAATTTCTCCTGCTTCTACTTCTTGGAGGACAACCATGTAGAGGTTCACGTCATATCCTTCCTCGTCTACACAGTCGTTCATCGTCAAGACTTCCTCATTCACACAAACGTCTAATGTGGCTAGGATTTCCATCCAGCCATGTGGTTCGAAGAGTTCGTCTGAAAAAATTTGAGGCATATAGTCGGGGTCTTCTATCGATCGATAATTAGGGTGCCCTATTGGCCACATTTGTTTTTTACACTCCTCCTTCTTGGCTTCTTTGCACATCCACAACTGGGCATCCTCGTGCATCCAAGATTGGTCACTTGATCCAGCACTGTGAATGGATAGGTCATCTTCCTCTTTGTGGACTGGATTCCATTGTAATGGAGGGACATCCCGATAAGCGAATGTGTGCAGGTTTATCTTGGTAGTGTTTCCTTGATGTTGGAGATATAATGAATCTCTGCCCCAATCTTGTACTACTCGCATCTGTCGCATGAATGGTCGTCCTAATATCATTTCGTAATTGTTTGCTTTTTCGAACTTACATATGGCCAATGTGTGTTCAAACTCTACTCCACAAGTGGTCAGTTTGATTCTTTCCAATATTCCTAAAGGTTTCTCTACATGACCATCTGCTAATTGGAGCTTCATGCGCGTGGGTCGTAAGGCAAGTTTTCCCCATTTTTCCCATATTTCCTTGGTGGCAATCCCTACTCCCGCTCCCGTGTCTAGGATGGCCTTGGTTATGTACCCATTGTAGGCGACAGGTAAGCACGTATTACCTTCGTCTCCTTCACTAAATTCTCCTACCTTGTCAACTGGAACTTGTATTGTGGAGTGGTTTTCTTTTTCCTTTCCTTTCATTTCCCCTTTCTCTGCTGGTGGCTCTATCTGATTTGCTAGCTGTCTCCATAGATGTGGTCTAAGTTGAAGCAACTCTTCCACCGTCAATTTGCATTGCACCTTCGTTTTCTTAAGTTCTGTTAGGTTGTGTGAACTCTCTTCTGAATTTCCTTTTTCTTTCCCATGCACTGTGGGTGCTCGTATTATTATAGACTCTCTTTCATATTCTCCCATGTAGTTAGGCAGCGTTGAAATGCTCATGGTTTCCTCTCTTCCTTTATCAAATCTTGACACTTCCTCATATGATTCCTCCAGGTTATGATCATGGTGATTATCTTCTCCAACTATTTCCTCAAAAGGAGGTGGACTGATTCCATCCTTTTTCCATTGCTCTTCTCTAATTCTTTTCCACAAGTCTTTGGACCAATCTTCCTCTAGGTCGGGTATTATGGATACCTGTTCTTCTTGAGATTTCATTCGTTCATTTCGATCATCTTCCCGACTAGGTTCCTTATCCTTAGGTTGGATGCACTCTTCATATAGTTCCTGTGCGATCCTTGTTTCAGGCAAAATTGGGATAGTCTTTTCTAGAGTCGCCTGTGCTACTTCTATGAGCTTTTTGCATATCGCCAGTCTTTCTTTCTCTAATTCCCCTTGAGGGTAGAGTCTTTCATGTTGCTCTAAGTTCGGTCCCATTTTGATTCTAGCTTGGTATGCTTTTAACCACATGTCCAATTCCTCTGGTTTTGGGTCAGCTAGAATTGATCCTGGCTTCTTTGCCTCAGAGTTGATTGGTGGGGTTTCAGGGATCTCCTTATGCGTTTTTTGTTCATTGTGCTTTCTAGAACCCTTTGCTTGTTTTTTGCTGTCTTGGCTCTTGTTTCTTGCCCATTTTTCTTTGAGCTTTTCTCGTCTTTCTTTCCATTTTTGTACTTTGGTGTTTTGGGAGTTCTCGCAAGAGTTCTCCGAATCCTTGACTATTTGAATGTTTGGTTCTACTGTTTTATTGTTCTCTAGTTTTTCTTCCGGTTGATTTCCTTTTTGTTGTTTTGCTTGAGCTCTAGTAATAGCTTTCAGCGGTACAGTGTACTCCTTATCACTTCCAGATTCTTCTATGACCTCTATTACATTGATTGGTGCAGTGTCTTGAGTTTTTGTAGGGTTCTTAGGGCAATCTCTAAAAAGATGTTCTTTCCCACAATCACTACAATATCCTTCCCAAATCCTGGGTGGTGGAGGGTTGTAAGGTCGAGGACACTCCCGAATGAAGTGATCCCCTCCGCATCTATAACACGGTCCTCTCTGCACTGGTGGTCTAATGGGAGGTCTCAATGGTTGTTGTGCCTTGGGCACTGTGTACATTAAAGTTGCAGTTTCCGCTCCATAAGTTTGATCAAATCCTTCATATCCATAATAGGCCACGTCATATGCTGGTTCATATTCCATCATGTTGGCTTCATATGGATAGTACTCTCCTGGTGGAGGTTCATACCCTTGGTTGGTTGATTCTACATTGGTCGCTATTGAGGCTGGTATTATGGCTCTTTCCAAGTTTTCTTCCGGTTGAGTATACTTCACAGGTACAACTTGTTGAGGTTGTGACAATTGGGGTCCCAACACTGGTTGTGGTGGTGGATATGATGCTTGCTCATATTGTCTTGGAGCTCCTACCGGATACGGGTTGTATCTAGGCATCTCCCTCCCAAGTTCTCTAGGTGGGTATCCATAAGGTCGGTATTGGGGTGGATTGACAGGTCGTGTTTGCCTATTAAAGGGACAGTTCTCAGTTGTGTGATTGGTATATTTTTGCTCGATGTGGCAGTATGAAGAAATCCCTTGTTGTTGCTGTCTGTTGTATGGATACATCGGTTGTGCACCGGCTCCTCCTCTGGCACACAAGTGTGTGGGATGTTCTCCTCCACATAAGTTACACCTCCTCAACATAGGCACTCTTTGAGCTGGATATTGGTAAGCTCTCTGTCCTTGGACTCCTAGTTTCTTTGCTAATAGTTCCGCTAGTTCTTCCACGTTACTAGAATTGGATGTAACCGTACTTCTTGAGTCTTCTGATCCAGTGAGGTCGGTAGTACCTTTGAGGTCCTCAGCAAGGTTATCTTCCAGGTCGATGCACTCTTGAAGACACTCACTCAATGTTTGCAGCCTCTTCACATATACTAGGGTTCTTAGGGTCCCGTTCGAGAGTCCATCCAGGAATAATGAAATCATCTTTTGTTGAGTCGGTCTCTCAGCCATTGGGCATCTATCCACGTATTGGTTGAATCTTCGGGCAGCAGTCTTCACAGTTTCATTAGGGTTTTGTTTAAAGCTATGGATCAAAGATGCCGAATTGTGCTTAATCCCTCTCCTTGTAAATTCTCCAATGAATTCTTGAAAGAATTGTTCCATGTTTTCAAATTGATTGGGATCTAGAGGTTGGAACCAAGTTAGAGCTGTTCCTGTGAGGGTGAGTCCAAAAGACTCGTACTGTACAAAGAAGTCCTCTACTTGCTCCGCTCTTAGAACTTGTTTAAATTCGGCAATATGATCGTATGGCTCCCCTAATCCATCATAATGGTTTCTCATACACTTAGCTACTTGGATTGGTCTCAATCTCCTCATTGGTTCAGGCGGTCTGGGCATTATAGGGAAGACCGGGACAGCTGGTCGTAATGGAGGTATTCCTGGCTGTCCTCCCACAGGTGGTCGTGGTCTGACCGGTGGTCGGAAATGGTTCCCCATCCCTGTGTGGGTCTGATTGTGTGTGTGCACTCCTGGGGTTGCAAACTGTACATGAGTACGGTTGGGCACACTTCTTTGACTGGTCTGTCCTGATGTGGTATGTTCCATCTCTTGTTGATTTCCAAAAGGATTCTGCGAGGTAGTTGCCTGCTCCCTCTGAGGAAATACAGGCGCACCCATATATCTCAGCCGAGCCCTGTCTAGGACACCTACAGGCCAATATCTTCTTTGATTCTTATCTAGGTAAGTGAGTCTAGTTTCGTCATCTGGGTCTTTCAACTCATAGAATGTCATGGGGCTCTCTCCTATTCCTTGAACAGGTACGTCAGTTTGAAGCAATAAGTCTGCTCCGTGAATCATGTAGACTTCCAACAGGTAGTCGTCTTGAGGTATCAAGTCTCCTCTCAAGACCCGAGATACTTGTGACCTGCCTCTAGGGGTGGTCACTAACTCTTTAGAGTTGTCGGGATCCATAATCTCTCCTCTTTCATTGATCTTCTCAGGAAATTCAGTTACTATGTAGATGTGACCCATTTTGTCAATGTAAGCACCTCCCTCGTATTTGACAGCTGGTCGTGGTATGATGGTGACATTTTGGGCAGTTGCCATCCTGGCGACAGATCTGTTTAAGCCATCCAGGTAGATTGGAATCTCCTGGGCATTAGTGGACACATATTGTAAGGAGGTACGGTAGTCTCCTTCAACAGTAGTCATGAAGTTTCCTGTTGGTGTAGGTCCTTGCATGTCTTCTGAAGCCATAAGTAACTCCTCTTCCGAGTCACTGGAAGTTTCTAAGTAGACTGAGTGATGACTAGCCTGGGCTGTACTTCCTACTGAGGATATGACACTCCTTCTACTACCTAGAACTCTTCCTGACCTCAAGTTCATTCACTCTCAGAGGCCTCTCTTTATGCTGCTTAGATTTACTTTGGACAGCTCTACCTATGATTCAGTTTGCTTGCCAAAAGAAGGGTTCAATTCTGGGCGATACCACACTTGGCGATACTGCACTCGGCGATACGATACCAGAGCTCCAAACGATACGATACTAGATATAGTGTCGCGATACTCCACCGGGGAACACCACGATACAATACCGGCAAAGTAGACGTTACGATACTAGGGATTCGAGGCGATACGATCTCAAGGTGATGTCGCGATACGATCCTTGACAGGAGACGATACGATACCACCGCAGTAAGTGTGATCGCGATACTAATCTTGGCGATACGATACCACTAAAGTAATGTCGCGATACCAAGACAAGCAACAAACGATACGACACTTGTGAGGGCACGATCGCGATACTAAAGTAGTGTCGCGATACCAGGGTAGTGTCGCGATACCACTGTATCAAACGATACGATACCACTCGGCAAAGTGAGGTCGCGATACTAGAAACTTTAGGCGATACGACACCACAATGGTGTCGCGATACCCAGTTTTAGTACCGGACGATATGATACCGGAGTTTAAGCGCGATCGCGATACCGACTCTGTGTCGCGATACCAGAATGGTGTCGCGATACCAAAGCAGGTATCAGGCGATACGATACTTATGGCGAGTGTCGCGATACAAGGGAATTTTGGTATCGCGATACCAAAACTCAACCGATCGCGATACTCAAGCCAAAGGCAAGATTTTTTCCAAACTTTTTTACCCCCTTGCTCTCCTCACTCTCCTCTTCCTTCCTAGACCTCTGTATCACACAATAAGATGACAATGATATTAGTTTTCCCCCCCCGCGATACTGCGCAGATTTTTAATCACTTGTTTGGTCATTTTTAAGGTGTTTTTGACAGATAAATTGAGAGAATGTTTACCTTGGTACTGTCTTGATTGCAATGTGAGCTCAAAACCTAGCTGTAAAAGCCTGAAAGCCACGATACCAAACCCACGATACTGGTCGCTGCTCGCAAACGATACCAGAACACTGTGAAGTGTCAAATGAGCCAAATTTTTTGGTTTTTATACTTTTTTTGACTGAACTTAAAATTTTTTTGGGATTTTTGATGATTTTCTGAGAATTTTGGCCTACTCCTACTCCTCTTTTCCTCACTTCTCCTCTCCTTCTAACCTAACCCTAACTCCTCCTTCTCTTCCCTCCTCCTACACTTAACCCTAAAACTTATCACACACACCTCAAGGATGAGAAGTGACAAGTGCTGAAAAGGAATACTACTCGTCAATGGACAAATTCACCTCTACAAGTACGATTCGATCACACTTGCTCTCTAACTATCACGAAGGCAACTTGGTGGAGTGCCTCCCCGGCAACGGCGCCAAAAACGTGTGTACTTGAGCCGCAATGACTCAAGGACTTGTACCAATGAGACTATACCTCGATTGCCATACAAGTGCATATAGTGGAGTTCTTTTCACACATTTAATTATCAATCCTAAGGAGTGACTTACCAAGTGTATTAAGACATGTGCACACGTGATAGAAAATGAAGTGAGTTAGCTATTCAAGCATGAGAAAAGACTAATACTACCCACACCTACTGAAAAACTGGAAGTGTTGCCGCAAGCCTCTTTTCAGCAGTTTTGGTTTTTTGGGGTTTTCTCCCAGCCCAGAACTCCGAACATAGGCAATAGGGTACTCGTTTCGAAGCTCTCGACGAGACGAATCCAACGGTAGTGGTTTCACTCAATTCTGACCACTCTGCTGCAAGTTATGGCAGAAACAGTGAATTACGGGAATTGCTAACACCCGCGTTTTTGCTTCTCTTAGCTCACGCTCGCACTACAGCCACTCAAAACAAGGGGGAAGGGGTAGACAACAGTCCTACACTTGCATTTCAAGCATCACACACACATACATGAACAAAATGAAGATCAAAATCAGCAAGAAAGAGGCAAACTCGAAATTTCAGAAGTGCTCTTCTTCACAATGACAAGAAGTAGTCCTTTACAATGAGTCACTTTTGACTTATATACTAGTGCCCTAAGTTTGGTCCTTTCACACAAGAGACCGGCACTTTATTCACTAAAATGCTAACTTCCTACTAATGTACATGGGTAATTCACTAATCTTCTGAGGGGATGCATCTAGAGGACTCCTCTAGTGCATTTACAATGGAAAATATATACAAAAGTGGTTATGTTACAAAAAATTGTGTGTCCAAATCGGAAAAATTTTGGGGCCCGTCTTTTTTTCTCTGCTTTGTGCGCTCTTTAGCTCTGCAACAGCCTTCTACAAACATACCTTGAGTTAACTCTAGTTAACTAGGACACTTGGTGCACATGAAGTTACATGGCTAACACTTGGATGGTTAGTAGCCACTTACCATAGAGGGAACTCCCTTGGAGAGAGCTATGTATGTTGAGAGTTCCATGCTCCACCCTTTTGTCCAAGTCTACTTTCATTCTCATGCAAGTCCATTTATCCCACATGTAAGGGAATTCTCCCAAACTCCATATAAGCAAGGCATCCCTTCACTCCTCACAAGCCATTCACTCTAGCTCATCGCCAAGGGTGTGCTCACTCTCCTCATGGAGTCTCCATGCTCATAGAGCATTATATGTAAGTAATTTCTATTTCAATTCATTCATCATGTTTTCTTATCTTTTGTTCCTTGCTCCTTAGTTTGATTAATGTATGATTAAAAGTAGATTAGGAGTTTCTTCTTTCATTCAACATGGTACCAGAGCATAGGTTTAGTATTTTTTTAATTTTCGTTCTACGATCCTAGTCATTCTTGTTTCCATTTTACATCTTATAGAACGTCATCATTATCATATACCATCCTTTTAATTATCCCTTAATCCCCCCACCTTCCCTTTCTCATTTTGAAATAAAAGTGCTTTTAAGCATTATTACCATATTCACTAAGCAAAGTTAGCACCTTTTTTTGTTTTTCTTACCATTATCACATGTAATTTTTTTGGAATTTTCATTATCAGCTATGTTTTGTAGAGAGTAGTTCCTTCATAATAATAAAGTGCTTTTAGCACTATCATCTACAATAATTCAAAGTTTTTCCAAGCCCATCTATTACAGAAGCCAAGGTGCAAATTGGGACATGAGTGGTGGTTCCTATTCAAATGATGCAACACGAATGTTCGAGAGCAAAACTTAGCAGAAGAGACAATTAATAAAGCAATTGTCCAAGGTTCATCTTTAGAGCCTTTCTAGCACTGTGAAGGTAGGCCCTTCTTTGGATCCAAGCTTTACACAGTGTCTGAAATGTGTCACCCCTCAAGTTTGATAACAGCTATTTCCAAGAGTTACAAAGTGGCAGAGCAGTACTAAGCTCTCTGTAATAGTGTAATAGTGAAGTAGTGGGCTTACTTCATTTCTCTGCTTTTACCTTTCTGAGTTCCCCTTTGTCTAAGTTACCGGCCCTGTAAGGTTTAGTTTCGACAATAGCTAGTACTCTAAATCTTTCAAACCCCTTCCAAATGATGAAGAAACGATCATCTACTAGCCTGTCATATTTTATAACCTCTACATCATATCCAATTTCTGGAAGCGCAGAGGTTTGAGGATCTATATACTGTAGCTCGAAACGCAAATTTGTGTGAAGAAGAAAATGCATCATCATGCCGCATGCGGTAGCGATAGTCAAATCTGAAGAGGAGCGATGGTATCACGGAAAAGGATTAGAGGAAGCGAAAAAAAGGGGCATCTCAAATGAAAACGAGCCATATCTAGACACTCAATTGAGCTGTGCAAGAGTATTAGAAGAGAGTTCCCATTCACATGACAATAACAAAAAGGAAGACAAAAATGCAATAGAGATCTCAACCTTATAGATTTTAGAAGAAACTTGCAAGCACTGACTTGCAACTTTGGTAGCAGAAAAAGCATCTCTTGCTCAAAGATTGTATGCATGGCACAACCAAAGGTTCTCTATCTTCTACAGGTGGAACTCAATTGTAGAAGGTTCAGTTGAGAAGGGTGGCATTCAGCTATAAGACTAGATTATGGAGTTAGAACACATGGCAGAAAAGCACGACTTGTTGCACCTGCACCTATGCTGATTACCGAGCATAAATCATCTCTCATTTCTGGAGCTGCTCAAGAAACAAAAAAACATGCATGCTGAGGCACAAATTGAAGAGCATATTGTAGAGAGAAGAGAGAAATGAGTCCAGTGAAGAGAAGTATTGTTGTTTTATTATGGAAACAATGAATGATTGCCAAGGCATGCATTCATCCTCCAAGCTGTGATGTCCCGACTCCCATGTGAAACCTCATCAAGGGATCATGAAAAGTGCCTTCTAAATGATAGAAAAAAGGGGTAGAACCATGCAAGGATCTTGACATATTTTTGCACGCTACTACTTTCACGTGTTTGGTCTCTATAATGTTCAACTGATTTGTAAATTCCACCAGTGATATGACTAATCACACAAATGTGTTCGCGGTTTATATGTGCACTTAAGATGAATGGATTTATGAATCATATGTACACATGGCTCTTTGTAAGGGATTAGACACCACCATGTGTAAACATGGTAGGACCTTCCCAAAGGCATCATGTCTAACCTAAATAAATATGTATAAGCTCTCCAAAAAGTTGATCTTATTGAGATCCAAATAATTTCAAGCCTCATGTAAAGGGACTAGACATTGCTCTTTAAAAGGGTAAGATCTTCCTTATGGCTTGAACACATGACACTCAAAACCGACAATAAGGAGTCCACAAGAAGAGGACCCTACCAAAGATTCCATCAATGGATCCCATGAAGGCTACAACAAACATAACAATGCTCAAAAGGTGCCAAATGGTTCCATAAGCACTACCTACCCCATGATGTAAACCCTCTTGTATGTCTAGGGATCCCATATGTCCCTAGATCCCAAAAACCACTTGGATCCCAAATATCCAAGTATATGTCCTGGGATCCCATATCTCCCAAGATCCTCAGGATGCCATATGTCCCACACATCATGGATCCCATATGTTCATGGAACTAAACCAAGGGATTCCATATGTCCCAAACTTGGATTCCATATGTCCAAGTTATGTATAAGGATCCCATATTTCCTTAGATCCTAAAAACCAATGGACTAAGTGATCCCATATGTCACCAGTCCCCCACATTACAAACGAAAGGGTCATCACATGGAGGGGGGGTGTTGAGAGTTCCATGCTCCACCCTTTTGTCCATGTCTAATTTCATTCTCATGCAAGTCCATTTATCCCACATGCGGGGGAATTCTCCCAAAATCCATATAAACAAGGCCTCCCTTCACTCCTCACAAGTCATTCACTCTAGCTCATTGCCAAGGGTGTGCTCACCCTCCTCATGGAGTCTCCATGCTCATAGAGCATTACATGTAAGTCATCTCTATTTCAATTCATTCATCATGTTTTCTTATCTTTTGTTCCTTCCTCCTTAGTTTGATTAATAGTAGATTAGGAGTTTCCTCTTTCATTAAACAATGTCACTAGAGGCATAAGGTTGGGAGGAAAGTCATCTCTCTAGAACATGGTGGTCCTTATGATCTTAGTTCAAAATTATTAATATATTTCAGTAGTGATGTGTGTGAACACACTTAGGATCATGGGGGCACTTTTTTCCTTCTTTAGCATGATTGTAGTGATATCTGATGGAAAGACACAAAGAAAAATCAATTTCGGTCACCTCAAAATTTTTGTTGTTTGGTTGTATCCACGAGAATAGTTAATAGAGAGGCGATCATTCTTCATGCTTTGGATATATGCTTGTCTTGAACTTTTCCAAGATCTCCTTAAAATGCTTGCATGCTTGTATTAGTCATAACCATTAGAAGTGGGAACCGCGACAAGGTGAACTATGGTTTAAAATCAATTTCATACCTCAAGATACGCATGCATTACATGAGAATATGAATAGCTCACTATCCGGTTCTTTGTTTTTTTTGTTCTAAGAGATACAATGTGTCTCGCAGGTACTATGCCCATTCACTTTTCTGGTTGTTTAAAGCTCGGGGGAGTAGGTGCTTCCAGAACCTCCATTTAAAAGAAAAAACTCGACTTCTCTTTCTCGCTTTCGATCTTTTGTTTTTTTCTTCATATAGGACTTATCAATGTGGTTTAAATAATGGTTCATTGTCAACGAGTGCTCATAAAAAACTGCCCTTACCATGTATTTGTGCTCGTTAGGATTGGTTAAAAATCGATCTTTTCGATGTCTTTATTTTGAATAGCCTAAAATTTTTTGGATACTTTTTTATTTTATTGGTTCAACTGTGTAGCTTTAGCCTACAACCTTCACTCAATTTCCTTCACTCAATTTTGGGCATAAGCATTCTTCATCATTTTGGGACGATAAATCTTAAAGGGGGTGAAATAGTTATAAGATGGTATCATTGTAAAAGCGTCAAAGGTAGCAATGTGTCTGAGACAATTGACAATGAACATGTTAAAGGCCCATTGACGTGGATGCACACATTTGCACATCATGAAAGAAAAGAGGGAGAGGAACTTGTACTTGCAAGCTTCTGGTTCATAATTTCACTTCATTTGATTTGATCTGTATTATCTATACCGAGATCTTATTGTGCACCCACATACATCTATGGAGATCTCTTTGGGGAACTTCTCTTCTCAGACAAGGTAGAACAAGTTGAAGTACATAAATCATTGAGGTACTATACTTAGGAAACCATCTATTGACATGCAAGAAGACTTCCATCTCCTTTGGGATATGTTCCTCAAGTATTCTAGATTGTGAAAAGGTGAACTAAGTGGAAGGGTTTATGAAAGTGCTTGGGCCATCTAGAGGAGGGTTCCCTTTTTCATGCAAGCTTCTCCATGATCAACTAAACTAGTCCTCGAGCTCATCTATCTTGGACTTTCAACATACTTCTACTGCGGTTGGGAAAGTGCTTGCTCATTCTTTCTCAACTCATCTTTCACAAAGTTCTCAAACAGATAATGCATTGTTATGGAAAGTCCTCATGGTATCCATTAAAACATATTACACAAAACGTTACTATTAGTATTTTAATTCTAAATATATTTCATTGCAAATGTCTACATCATAAATTGGCCCTTGATGATTTAATAGGCTAAGTTTCACAAGCTTGTCCAATTTAATAGGCCAAGTTTCACAAGCTTGTCAAATATATTATGAATCATAGTTGTAAGCGAAATCCTCATGGTTCCTACCAAAAATACATAATAGAGAATGCTCTTGTTGTTAGATTTATGGTAAATAATTTTCAATTGGATACAATAAACCATAAATTAATTCTAACTAAAATAATCCATAGCTTTGATTCCTTTAAGTGTGGGTCATGGTTGTAGCATAATCTTATCTGATGGAAACAGACAAAGAAAAATCAAAATTCCATCACCTCAGAACTTCTTTTGTGTGGCTGTAAAAATGAGAATATTCAATAGAGAGGCCATCATTCTTCATGCTTTGGATATCTACTTGTCTTGAACGTTTTACAGGGAATATTCAATAGAGAGGCCATCATTCTTCATGCTTTGGATATCTACTTGTCTTGAACGTTTTACAGGATCTGCTTAAAATTCATGCATGCTTGTATTAGTCGTAACCATTAAAAATGGGAATAGAGATGGGGTCATAATCATCAGAGGGAAGGTCCTATGGAAGATTTGGCGGGAAAGATGTGCTCATTACTTTGGTGACTCCCTCAAAGAAATTGTCGATTAGGAAATCAGTGTTCCTCCGTGGCAAAAGGATGGCTAATTGTAAGAAATCCCCCCCTTTTAGGCATCATCATTTGCTCCTTTTGATCAACAACAAGCTTAAACCCATGTGGGCCTTGCATGCAGGTGATGAGAGGGTGATTTACCTTCTGTCTAATGCCATCTAAACTCTGTAAAAGCTATGCCCACTTTGTGGGATTCGGGGGATCCCGTGGGCACGAGTCCCCTTCTCTTGTACTTTTCTTTTAATTAATTCAAGTCCGAGAGAGTAGGCTAAGGTCGAACTTCCTTTATTTAAAAAAAAAACTATGGGGTAAAATCAATTTCCTATATGAAGATACATACACATTACATGATCTTTCTTTTTCTATTCTTGATGCTTTTGTTTCTTTTTCTATGGTGTGACACTATGTGCAAAGAATGGAGATCATAAAGAAGTCATGTTCTTTCCTTTCAAACATGTGTGATCTCAAATAATTTGAATGTCATTTTACTATTAAAGAAAAAAATGAAGGAAGTCAACATCAATATGATTAAAATATGAGCTTTGTCTGGTATAGGGAAACTCTTAAACCCTATGAAAATCCAAATCAAGAGAAAGTTCTTGGATTCATCATGATTCATAGCTTAACCACGTTGATGCACAAAGAGCTCTTCATAGTATTCCACACTTTAAGAAACAACCAAGCCTTCCAAGAAAGGCAAGAAGCAAGCCCAAAGAGAGATCTCTTCAAATGATATTAGCCTTGAACCTTTTTGCAATCAAGACATTCATAATGATCCCGAAAATAAAGAAAAGGATGTTCTTAAAGAAGCTTGGAATACTGCATGGACACACACATTTGAGAGGGTGTATTTTGCTGATGCAACAACAAGGATGTTTTGCACACATTGCAAACATGATAAGAAATTTCAGAGTGATTTGGGAAAGAATGGTTCAAAAAGTACACAACATAGTGCATTGATTGAACGCTCTTGTATTAGAGCTGACAAAGATGTAAAATTCATTTGTGGTGCTAAGAAGAAATCTAATCATTAGATTATTTTAAGGTATAATGGTCTTGCACAAGATGCAATAACCAAACTCTTCAAGGTTGCTTATTACGGTGCCAAAGAGGATCATGCAATTTCATGTTTTCCAAGAACTTTCACCCTTCTTGAAGCATGTGGATGTTCAAATCTCTCTATAGACATGTATCATAATGATATTAAATATTGTGCCATTTCTGCTCAATATATTAGTGAGACACTCTTGCAACAAATAGCGAATTGATTTGATCATCTATGTATTTTAGCTTAATGATGTATGAGTAGACCAACAATAAGCTAAAGCAACATATGGTGTTCTAAGCCTTCTTTATTGAGGATTGTGAGCCTATCACTGTATCCTTGGGCTTGCTAGATATCTATAATGACACTTCTTTACACTTATTCAAATGATTCGTGTATTTTATGAAAGAGATTCATCTTGATATGTTGAAAATGGTATACTTGGGGATATGGTGCATCCACTATGATTGGATATATGAATGGTTTGACCACTAGGTAAAGTGGTTGAATCCATATATGCCTTCTATTCATTGTGTGGAACATAGAAGAAGCTTGTGCCTCGTGGATGCAGTTAAAAAATATCTTTATGCACAAAGCATTGACACTGTTGTGCATGACATTGTCGGAACCTTTATTAAAAGTTCTCAGTGAAGAAAATTGTTTGAGGCCTTGGGTGTGTGCTCTTTGGGTCATGCTACCACTATACATAAAGTTTGAGTATCAGTTGAGCCATTGCTAGTGCTTTTGAATGAACATAATACTTCTTTATTTCACAAAGTCGGATCATTTCAATTCATCTATACTCTCCATTTCATGAGTCATATGCTTGAGAAGCCCACTTCTGTAGGATATCTCAAAGCGAGTTTGTTGATATAAGTACAGTTGGAAACCTCATAGAGACAGAGATACTACTTATGAAATCATAGTTTGTGGAGTCACCTTTCTTTGATGTAAATGCAAGGAAGGATTGATAATATGGACCATGGGATCATTCTTGATTATGGGCCATTAGATGGACAACTTGCTACATTGCATGCATCAATGCGAGGAAATATGTTTGGATAAAGTTGTCCACTGAGATTTCATTGCATTAGATATGGAAAAAGCCATTACATTTCAAAAACAGGTTGCAAACTTAGTGATAGAGAATCTAATGGAGCGTTTTCCTGATAGGGGTATGGGTATTACTTCATGCTTCAAAGCACTTGAACAATGCACGTTTCCTAATGGTTTTGAAATGGATAATTATGGCTACAAAGAGATTGAGGCATTTGCAAGGTTTTATGGAGAAAGAAAGCAACTAAAAAGGTGGTGAATTGCTTGATTTTTCAATTCATATAGTTTCTTATAAGAGGTAATACTAATACTTCAAATCAAAGGCATCATTTGAATGGATACTTGGGTTGCAACTAGTACCTGTGATAAGTATCCAATGCTATTGAAACTAGCTCACATCTTCGATGCTCAAGTACTCCTGCATGTGAAAGGGGCTTTGGTGCCCAAATTTTGATTATGAAAAATCTAAGGTATTCTCTTAATACAAAAAATCTTGATGCATTGATGCACATGCACATTGACGGTCCTCCACTTCAACAATTTGCATTCGGTGATGTTGTACACCTTTGGAAAAAGAGAGCAAAAGTAAGCCATCATATATATGGAGGAAGCATGAGGTATACTAAGTTTGCCTTAAACATTACATCACTTTCATGATAAAACTTTTATTGCTTCTGTCTTATCTATGCATATATTTTGCACGGTTGATAGTGTACTTCAAAATTTAGGCATGCTTTCAAGTTTCCATGCCAAAACTTCAAGTCCTTATCTTCAATTCTATTATTGTGAAAGGACTAAATATAGGCTTTGAATTAATACATTGTAGATTGCCCCAAGGCGAACAAGGGAGCTTTTCAGATTGGCCCATAGTGCATCCAAACAATAGGGAGGGTCAAACCCTCATCCCTGCTTGAAGAGGTGAGTGACTCAACTAGTCGATCCATCAGGTGTTGGACATATTTGTTTGATGTTGGTTGATTATATTTTTCTAGTACTAATTATGATTATCTTTTGCTTGATAGAAAAAATGACTATGATGCACAAACTAAAACATGAGATAACCTGAATGAGGCCTTCCATCCCACCATGTAGCCTTACACTTCTCTATCTCCCCTTCTCATGCCACCAGCCATGTAGAAGACATATGGTGTTAGACTCATAGCCATATGTGGAGCCCCTTACGTCATGGCTAATTAACCATCTATAAACTCACGTATACAAATGATAGGAGATTTGAAATTAGTAAAAAAATCACATATAAGGATTAAAGGTTGATGGACATAGAAATGATATCAAAGAAATTCTTGGTGATTTTGGATTCAAAGCTTGTTATTTGAAGCGTCCACTTTCATGGACCAATGGATGCTCAATAAATCTCTCATGGTTGTTAAGAGGAGAGATCCAAAGAAAATTTTAGCTAGTGAGAAATGATTGAACTGTTCAAAGTAGTGCTACGTTATATCACTAAAGATCAAAGTATCATTTCTTCCTAGAAGACAAGAATCTTTATTGAGATACTCTAAAAATATTAGAATAAATTTTATATCTTTGTTGAAATATTAGTGAGGAGCTTTCATCACTAGCTATAAAAAATTGTTTGGAATTAAAAAGTTTTGAAAGTGTGTAAAAATTTGAAAAATAATGAGTTATACTCATTCTTCTATTAAAGTGAAAAGCTTCTTTAGCAAAGGTGCATCTTATGTAATATGGGTCAACTTTTTGTCACTATATTTTCAATGGGGTGTGCTTTGATCCTCTTCCATCATTGGGATGGGCATCCCATTGCCTCTTTAATAAGGACTTATTCTTATCATATTCATTTCTAGATTTGGGATTCCAAATGTTATATGTTTTCCTCATTGGAGACATGCACTTTTTAGGATAAGACAAGGGTCCTTAACTAATTTTTGTTATATTAATAATAATTGTTACATTTATAATATATAAACAAAGGGCTCCCCAATTCTAATTTTAGCTCTAATATAGGTCCATTTTTGGTGTGATATCTTTACCCAAGTCCCCAAATAGGCGCTACCTTGTTTATGAGTTCAAGAGGAAAAAAGGCATTGGTTTAAAGGTTCAAAAGCTTTTATAGAACCCTTACATTTTATTAGCAAATCCTTGGGAAAGTATCTCCAATTGAATGGCTTGAACCCTTGGGTTATTTGTTTCATTTGAGCTTTCATTTGAATGGTTTCAACCCTTAGCTTTAGTTTATCATCAGGCTTGGGATTGGGAGAAGCTTCTCAAAGTGCAAGCTAGGGGTGTAGATTAGAGGAGGAGCCTCCTTTGATTAAAGAAAACATGTGATGCCCATTCGATGGACCTTAGGAAAGTTTTCACATTTGAGAGACTTGGATGGAAACTTGGATGAGTCCTAAGACATGCACCTCCTTAGCCTAGAGGTATATATATATGGGTGGAGTTGGTTGGGTAGAGCCATACATCTCTCTCCCCTTGTGGGATTATATATTTTTGGAGTGATCTTGATAGTTGGTTTACTAGGTGTAAATGTTGTTCTTCATATTACATTGGTATCTGAGTGAGGTAAATCTCAAGTATGGAAGCTCTATTGTGGCTGATTCATGAGCTATTCTTTGTCTTTAGGCTTTTCTCCTGCAAAAAAAGAAAGGTTAGCAAGAGCAAGAGCCCCCCCCCCCCCCCCCTAGAGGTTGGGAAACCCCTCTAGGGAGGCCCCCAAGGAGGAAGGAAGCCCTTAATGGCATTGTCTACAAAGGATTCTTGCTAAGCGCATTCGAGGTTGCCCACATGCACCCTTGCATAACGACAAAGAGCTTCCATGCTCTCTCTCTCTCTCTCTCATTATTGGGATGAACGGTAATGGAATGAAAACATATTATATGGGTTATCTGAGCACCGTTCTTCGGCCATTGTGGGATTAGTTGACTCCCTCTCCAATCCCTCCTTGATTGGGCTCACATATGATGAATCCATGAGATTTTAAGGATCTTATGGTCTATTTATCAACCATCAAGTTCCACCAAACCTCTTTTATACTTAATTTGGAAGCATTTTACCTTTTAATTGCCTCATGAGAAGACACAATTAAGTCCATTCTCTCATCCAAAGTGAGGAATGAAAGCAATCAGTGTGTGCTATGTTTTCTACTAATTCAATGCAAGACGTATGTGAAGAGGGAGGTAAACCTATGCATGAACAAGGAACATGTATAATACTTCTTGTTTTGGATATGCAAAGGATGCTATGAGTAGAGAATTTTCTCTTCCCGACAATCAAAGGGATTAAGCCAAGTATTTTCTAAATTTTGCTTGATTTTCATAATTGTTTGTTGTAGACTAGTGTGGAGGGAGAATCAAGAACAAGAAGAAGAAGAAGAAGGTCAACGAAAAAGTTAATCAATCATTGATATCAAAAACAACAATCTTACCCTCTACCCAAATCCTCGTAGGGGCAAGCATTAGGCTAAAGAGGGATACAAGGGAAGAAAATGCACATGCCAAAGAAAATGCACATGCCAAATCAATGATCTGAAGACCCCCGTGGATGCAAACCAAGAAATACAAACAAGGAAATTAAAGCACAAGTTAGAAGGCCATAAGTGAGAAAGAGAGAACAATAGAAAAATCCCTTTCCTAAACAATTGTGGAAGCCATGTCAACCACTAATTATGTGCAAGGCGAACAACAATGTAGCAAGCCCTCATGAGTGGAGATCAAGAGTTAGAGAGCTTTAATTCAAAGGTGAGCTTTCGGAAGACCACACAACAGAGATGAAGGTTCTTCTCTAAAAGAAAATTGGGCCATCTCCAACTACTTGTGGTGTGTCAATAAAATGGGAATCAAGCCTGTCAAGGGATGATAGAGACAAGAGGGGGAGAGTGTTGGAGACAACAGCAATGAAGCTTTCTAGACACTGAACTTCTATGTTAATGCAGAACAATGCTAGTTACACCATGAACTTCTATGTTAATGCAGAACAATGCTAGTTACACCATAATGCAGATGGTGAAATTCTTCTCTTATTTCTAATGAATACAAGTGAGGTATTGTAGATATTACTTAAATTTCCATGAGTTTTTTTTGTTAAGCTAAAAGAAGAAAGTCTTATTTGGTGTCATTGTGCGCGGAATGTGTGTGCATATCTCCGACAGAGTCAAAATCACAATGCAGAACATGAGATTCTCCTCTTATTTATAGTGAATACATTATTACTTAGATTTCCATGAAATACTTCTGCTAAGCAAAAAGAAGAAATTCTTTACTAGCCTTGTCGTGTCTAATGTTGTGCGTGCCTATGAAAAAGTCACAATGAGATCTATAATTTTTTTTAAAGAAGACCAAGATAATTAAATTAAAGAAAGAGTGTTACAAATGTGCAAGGGGCAAGCCCCCACCTCAAAACATCAATTGTCCCATGTGGTACAAAAATGAACACATGGCAAGCTCATAAGGACATGGACATAGTGAATCTCAAAATTGAATACAATGGGAGGAGAGAATTTCTCCAACTGCTAGCTTTAGTTTCTAATTACAAAAGATATCTAACTCTAATACCTATGTCAACAGTAGTGTTGATAGATTTAGTACAAAGATCAGCAATAGATTTGAGCTTCTTTCTGCAACTTATTAGAGTGTCTTTCTTTCCACTTTGGAAAATGGCTTGATTCCTACTAGACCATATGTGCTAGATGATTTGGGATCTAGTCCACAATTGCTACAATAGGAGATCCATTTTATTACAGCAACCCAATAGAATCTCTTTGATTCCAAGATTGTATACACTTGTTGAGGAGACCCCAAAATCTTTGGGCATGAGATCTATAGTTATTGTGTGTAAATAGAGAAATATTGACATATCTAGTATTTTTGTGTGTAAATAAAGGAATATTAACATATTAGGGCGAATGTGAATTGAGACACCACTATAAGCATATGCGAAACGATCTTTTATTATTATTATTTTTTAAGATGAAGTTCACCTAAAGTCTACTTTCCCTTGCCTCAATTAATAGAAAGAGAAAATGTACAAGTCAAGGTGGACATAGTACTCATCGGACCTTAGTATCTCACACACTAGGGGTTAAAACTTAATAAACTTTTTGAAGGCAATACAATGATATGAAAACTTGTTGGAAATCTGACCCAAGACTCAATAAATATTCAACACTACACTTAGGGGTTTAACCCTCGCCCCCATCTCAAGACATGAGAGTTCCACCCGGCTAAACTAAAACTCATGGATGCATATTCTAAACTTTGATGGTGCATAGCCACATTAAATTATGAATATTGTATTATTATCATAAAAATCATGTCATAATATTATATCTAACTCTATTACAGACATATACTGCTCATGAGACAATGGATTAGAGCTACAAAGAGTAGTAAATATCCATTATTCATTCTGAACAAGATTAGCAGACTTTGTTTTAGGTGTAGAGGTCTCTGTGACAACCATTCTAGCCTCATTCTTCTTTGCCCCTTTTGCAGCAAGTTTAGGAAAAATCTTTATGAAATGATCATTTTTCTTTCAATATTTGCAAAAATATTTTTGCTTTTCTATTTTCTTCTCATATTTTTCTTCCCTCTTGGACACTACAAAGTTTTTGAGTATCTTAGTCTAAAAAAGGGTATTCATTTTGGCCTTTTTGAGTATTGAGGATGGAAGCTCATCAACATGGATTTGTGATCTGAAAAAAAGGTTTCATTTTGTCTTTCTTAAGAAAGAATTTCCTTCTAAAAAATAAACATATATATAGTAACTATAGGCATACCCCCAAGCCTCATATTCTAACCTAGAAGAACATGTTTTCATCTCTCTAGTGGGATTCAACTCATACTCCAAATGAATAGAGGACACATTATCCAACTTAGGAAACTTTTGTCAAAGACTTTAGCTTAACGCTTTTGGGAATTGTCAATATTATGAGCAATTCCTTACTTTTCTTTTCAAGAGTTTACTAAACTTTATGAAGTTTATTGGATTAGTGCTACTTAACTTGAAGAAAACTCAACTAAATAATTTGACCTAGACTTATCATCTTTTTAAGAGTGAATCGGTTCTTGTATAGAACATCTATCTAGGATTTTTTATTTAATTTTCCAAACTAGTGTTCCTGCGTCTTTCTTGAAAGCAATTAGATACTCTATCTGAATTAGATCCAAAAGATTTGGAAAGCAGGAAAGAAAAAACTAAAACTTTGTACACGCAAATCAAATTTCTAAGATACTTTTAATTAATTATACTCAAACTCTATGTGATTCAAGACCTTTTGAAGATCTATTTCAACAAGGAATTGAAGAACTTTATCTATCTTTGAAAGAAGTAAATTGGATTCTCAAAAAGGTTCTTGGAATAAAGCTAAAATTATCATCCAGACACAAGATACTGACATGGTAACAAAACATTAGTGGGTCAACCCATTGAGGTTCTATTGATGATAGTTTTACTAGAACCACCGATGCTTCACTTGAGAATAAGTTAATCCTTCTTTTATTCTATCTCTTTATGAATTCCTTTCTTAGAATACAATTCTTGTGCATTACTTTGAGTCAAGAGATTGACTTTTCTGAGTTACACAAGGAACTTGGTGCTTAACTTAGTCTATCAAACCTTAGCTCAAAGGATCTTGAACCTTTGATCATGAATTTGATTTAGAACGTGGACTTGATGAAGTTTTACATAACTCACTTTTGATCTAGATATGAGAGTAAAAAATCTCCTTCATTTCTTTATCCTTCCATCTAGTGGGTTAAGTACATCAATTGAATACACTTTCCCAAGAAAAGGATAACTTGATCAATGCTTTCTATGAATCATGGTTCCTTTATTTTTTTCATCAAAGAAAAGTTCTCAAATAAGTTTAGCATTCTGCTATCCCACACTAGTGAATATCTTCTCCAATCCACAAAAAATCATCTTGTGCTCTACCCTTCTTTCTATGTCTTATGAATGCTCTCATGGTCATGTCTTTCTCTAACCCTTGTTTGTGCCAATTTTTAGAGCTAAGGCTAAGGTGTTATATTATGTTTATACATCCACTAGTTATGCTTTTAAGAGGTAACTGCCATGAGTTATTCATGAGCTTTATTCCTAGTACTTGGGAAAATTCATTGTAGTTTCAATCGAATATTCTTGGAGAAGTTTTTCCAAGCCTTTATCAGTTCTTGTTGACCATGTGACAATGATATAGAGTAAAATCTTTAAGATCTGTTGAACTATACAAAAGCTCCTTGGCATACCAAAGGGATTTTTAGAGATCTTTCCCCCAACTCAAGTCTAAGCATGGGCCAATGCCTTTCACATTTTGGAGCTAAGAATATCTTAAAGATTGATTTTTTTGTGGTTTATATCAATCATTAAACTTTAAGAATTGACACCAGTGATTTGGTGCTTCTTGGGAACTACTTGCTATCTAGCGAGACCGAAGAATTTCTTTCTCACTATTAGGGAGGGTTTTATTCTTCAATTACTTGAGATTAATCCTAAGTGCTATATTTAGTGTCCATGTGACAGGCCAAATGACCATCAGACACATTTTATATATTTTCTTTAATAAAACATGTAGTGGCTTGGTCAGCCACACATAGTAATTTCAACCACATTTGTAACACTTACTAGGGACTGTGCATTTTTTTGAAAGAGATCCATATTCCTCTTTATGTACCAATAAATATTCGAGTATGCATGACAAGAAAAGTTAGTGAAGCAAAGTTTCCTATCATAGTGCATAGTGTAAAGCAAGGATGGTCCATATGTGATAATTTGATTTCCAGATGAGAGAGAGATTTCCTCTAGATGCATCCTTGGGAGCAATGATCATAGTTCATCCCTTGTATTGGAATCATGCAAAAGATTTGAGCTCATTGACAAATGAATTTAAAGGCAAGGTTAATATATTATCCAACCATTTTGGAAAGAATGCATATTTGAGAAATAATATATCCTTAAAAAAATCTAGGATATCCAGACAAATGATGTGGGAGGAATTTGATTTCATCAAAGATCCATCAAAGCACGGCACAATGATAAGGCTATGTAAAAAGCTCAATCAATTTACATTCTTGAGGGATTGTATGTAGGAGTATTTTGATAAATAACTATTTTGTGTCAAAAAATGATTCTTGGATCTATTGAAGATGAATATGTGCATAGTAGCTTGACTTTCATAAGAAATACTATCAGAAATAGATTGAATAAAAAATTGGATACATATCTTAAATTTTTGTTTCTAAGAGCGACCTTGAAATTTTCCCCTTCGAAGAAGCTTATGCCACATGGAAAAGTCAATGTGATCAAAGAAGTGAGTGTGTAGAATCACATGAGAGAAAACACAAGGAGCATGTTGAATCGTCTAACATTTTTCAAACAGATTGATTACAAAAAAGTATCTATTTTCCTTGATCATTTTTTTAGTATTATGTGATTTGTAGTAATGTTGACTATTGTTTTGACAAGTTCCAAATATATCAAGGATATCAAAATTTTCTTGTTTTCATAATTTTCTAAGTAAATCCTTTTTTTACACATACTTTCATGACATCATTACAAAATAGCTTAGATCATGAGATTCAAGGGCTCCTAGTGTTCAATTTCCATGTTCAACTTCACATGATTGCAGTTTTTGTTCTAATTTATGTAATATGTGTGTGTTATTGACTGCATGTGTATGTATGTATGCATGCATGTATGTGTCAAAAATTCGTCTATAGAGACCACTCCATGTGTGTGTGGCACTAGGGCCAGCTCTAACCAAGGTCCCAAGCTCCGGGGATATCCTAAGGTATTTAATGGTGATGGAGATGAGTATTGCATGATGGCCACATGGTAGCACTAGACCATTCCAAATCATTACTATTTTGGATGCAAGATGATATATTGGATGGGAGGAGAGTGGCACACACATAATTCACAAGCCTTCAGTTTCTAAGTTTAGAGAATTTCTAGCTCTCATATTTGCTGACAAAGTAGTTTGGGAAGTTTTTGGAAAACATTTTACACGTGAAATTTTTGTGGATGTTGCTTTATGAGATTCTTTTCAAGGGAAATCATTGACTACATCATCATAATCGCATGAAGCCGTCGGGAGTAGCTCTGAGCAAAGTTTTTTTTTAAAGAAAGAGTTTAGTGAGCCCCCCTGTAAGAAGCCTTAAGCCCCAAGGGAGCCCACAACCTCCTTACCAACGTGCCTAGTAGGCCACCCACGTAACTACCCAAAGGTGCATCAGACTACCCATGCATAGGTGGCTGCCCGAGAGAGAGAGAGAGAGAGAGAGAGAGAGAGAGAGAGAGAGAGGAAGCTCTTCTTCTTCTTCTCTTCTCAAGTTGTGAGTAAGGAGGTGGAGGGTCTTATATACTTGATTTTGGCACCTTCAATTCTGCATATGGGATAATCTAATAGGAGAGCATATGTTTAGTTGAGGAGAACATCAAAGAGGTGAAACAAAAATTGATTTTGCCCCTTGCTCCATATCAAAACCCTCTACAAAGAGCTTAGAAGAACTACATAGCTCCACTTAAATGGCCATATCTCACTCATTTGATGTAAAAATTCAGTGATTTTTCTTGTTGTGGATTCCTTGCTAAGAGATCTATCAATTGATTTGTTAGAAGCCACCATTTGAACCTATCTTCAAACATGCACAGAGCTCCAAAGTTGGATATTCAATAATGAAGACCCCCATTCGACAAAATTTTCAACACGATAATCATCGAGACTCAAGAGGAGTGTGTGTTCATCATCTCTAGCACCTACACACACCTGAAATTTTTTGGACTCCAAGATAAGTTTTCTAATAGTTTTGATGCATTCTTGCTCTTTTCATGCATTGTTGTGCACAAAGGACAAGCATAATGCATAGCATATATAGAATATGGTTAATTAGAAGCTTGTTCAACTCTATGTTTTGCATGACAGTAGTATGTTACTGCTTGAGATGCATGGGAAAAGCATTTGAAAGCAGAAAGTTGAGTAGTGCACAACGCAATGGGCCAATGCATGAACAGGAATTGTATGTAGTGGTGCATGCACTTAAAGTCTAGAGACACTATTTTTATGGTGCAGACTTCAGGGTATACAGAGATAACCATACACTCAAGTACTTTTGTAGTCAGCAAGATCTTCGAGGCAGATAGGCTCATTGGGCTGAGCTCATGCAGGACTTTCACATGGAGATCTTATATAGAAGAGGTAAAGAGAATATAGTAGTTGATGCAATGCTTTATGTGTCAATTCAACAAAGCAAAAAGGGTAAAGACACCAAGTCTTTTACATCCTTTGTAGATTCTAGAGCATAACCAGGACAGTGTATCCATGGACTTCATAGTGGGGCTATTGTGGACCCAAAGGAAGCGGGATATTAACCTAGTTATGGAAGATAAATTGAGAAATATGGCTCGTTTTATACCCATGCAAGAGATGATAGAAGATTCACAGGTAGTGGAGTTGTTTATCCAGCATGTCTTCATATTGCATGGGCTATCAAAATCCATAGTTTCAAATAGAGATATCAGATTCACAAGACACTTCCCGAAGTTTGTATTTGAAAAATTGAAAGTGTCATTCAAATGAGTAATGGTCATCAAAACCTCCAAGAAAATTCAGAAATAGCTAAAGCCAAGATGCACCAAGCATCTAATAGGGCAAACATATATGCTAATAGGAAGAGATATCCTAGAGTCTTTGAGGAAGGAGATAGAGTTCTTCTTCAATTGATAGCTAGGTTTCTTTGTAGGAAAGTGATAACATAGATCCTTCTCTAGAGAGGACACTAGATCGGAGATAGAAGCAGTTGAGAAACCATGTAATCCAGGAGTATCTAGTATATTGGAGAGGATTACCGCTTATAGAATCTACTTGGGAATCAGAAGTTCTAGTTTGCAAGAACTTTCCCTCATTGATCATTGAGGAAATGATCTTTAGAAGGGGGAGAGAGTGTCAGACATTGGTCTACAGAGACCACTCCATGTGTGGAACAAGGGCCAGCCATAGCCAAGGTCACAAGCTTAGGGGATATCCTAATGTATTCAATGGTAATTGAATTGTTTTGATGGCAATGCACCACAGTGTGCTCTCCTTCTTGAGAGCTCCAAGACGATATCCTCGGAGTAGAAAATCGATGTGCAAGCAGCACACACGGTACTTCGCATAGAGGCTAGAGAATCCACAAAAAAACATAGTATCCAAGGAGCACAAACACATACTTCTTGGATGTTAGAAATGCAATAGAACTTATAGCCTGTGGCTGACCAAGCCACTATATGTTTTATTAAAGAACATATACAAAAGTGTCTAGTGGACATTTGGCCTTTCACATGGACACTAACAATAACAATCTCCCACTAAAGGCCAATATGGCAAAAGTAACTATGGGAGAAAAATGAAGAATGATAAAGAATACCTGAGTGTAAGTATACAAACTATACCTCCCACGTGATGGGCATGTTACAAAGTATATGAGTGACTCTGTAAGATTATGAATCAAGTTACCCCCATCAAGTGACAACAATGTCAAAAGCTACCCTGTGGTAGAGCTTTAGTCAAAGCATCTGCAACATTATCTCGAGTATGAACCTTCTCAAGAATAATGCACTCAATGGCTAAGCAATCTCTAATGAAGTGATATCTCACCTCAATGTGCTTCTTCTTTGCATGATAGATCGGATTCTTAGCGAAAGCAAGGAACTTTAACTATCACTAAGCAAACGACGTACATATTGAGGTAGACCCATATCACAAGCAAGACGAGAAAGCCACAATGCTTCCTTACATGCCTCATTTGCTGCAACATACTCTTCTTTTGTGGTGGAAACAACTATGCATTCTTGAAGACCAGATCTCCAAGAGATAGCACCTCTAGCAAAATGAAAAATGTACCCTGATGTAGACTTATGATTTTTTGCACAACCAACATGGTCAGAATCTATGTAACCAATAATGGATGCTTTCCCTCTACCTAAGCATAGACAATTGTCCTTAGTGACACTGAGATATCTCAAAATCATCTTGACCACTTCCCAATGTTTCTTGCCAAGATTAGACATATATCTTCTCACAACTCCCACTACAAATGCAATGTCTAGTCTCGTAGCTACCATAGCATACATGAGACTACCAACAATAGACTGATAAGGAATTTTGGTCATGAATTCATTTTCCTTATCTGATTTGAGGCAATCATCCTTGTTCAATTTCACATATGTGGATAAAGGTGTACTCCATGCCTTTCCACCCTGTATATTGAACTTGTGAAGTACTTTGGATATGTACTCATTTTGAGACAAGTATATGCATCTTTTACTCCTATCACGAGTAATGCGCATGCAAAGAATATGTTTGGCATCCCCCAAACCCTTCATATCAAATGTCTAAGTCAACTTCTTTTTTAGATTTGACAAGTCATAAGAGGACTTCCCAACAATCAACATATCATCGACATAAAGTATCACATATATCACTGCCATCTGAGCATCTCTTTGTGTAAAGACAATGATCCTCATTGCTTCAAGAATAGCCTTGAGACTTCATAAAAGCATCAAATTTTTGTCACCATTGTCTAGGGGATTGCTTAAGTCCATACAAGCTCTTCTTGAGCTTACAAACTAGACTTTCCTTGCCATGAACTACATAACCCTCGGGTTGTTCCATATAGATCTCATCTATAAGATCTCCATGCAAGAAAGCATTTTTGACATCCATTTGGACTACCTCTAAGTCCTCCATTGCAATGAATCCGAGCAACATGCACAGGGTAGTCATATTGACTAGTAGAGAGAAGATTCCTCTAAATCAACACCATATTGTTGCTCAAAACCCTTTGCAACAAGTCGTGCTTCATACTTCGGAGAAGCACTATCTTATGTGAATTTTAGCTTATATACCCGTTTACATGGTAAAGCTTTCCTGCCCTTTGGCAAAGGTACTAAATCCCAAGTACCATTCTTGTGAATAGAATCCAACTCACTCTTCATGGCACAATCCCACTTGACATGATCCTCTGTCTGCATAGCCTTTTTGTAGAAAGAAGGCTCACCGGCATCTGTTAGCATAACAAAATCTAAACCTTGAACATATCTATCAAGTGGATGTGAAACACGTGTACAACGTCTCAATGGTTGCTAAACATGAATATTTGTAGATTGATCTGATCGGACATTCTCTTGAACGTCCCTTTATGCAGCATTTTTATGCATGCTAACTAGAGGACTAGTATCCTCAAACACCACTCTTCTCACTTCAATCTCCTTAATGGGTTGTTTATGCACCTTAGACTCATTGAGAATGACATCACTACTTATCATTGACCGTGTTTCAGGATCCCATAAGTGATATCCAAATTTTCCTTCTCTACCATATCTAAGAAAAATGCATTTCTTTGACTTATGATCCAACTTTTTTCTAAGATTCTTGGGTATATGAACATATGCCTCACACCCAAAAACTCAAAGATTATCATAATATGGTGGCTTTCCTGTTTATAAATCTTGTGCCACTTTCAGACCTTTGGCAATACTAGGTGAAAGTTTAATCACATGAACTACAGACAATACTGCTTCTGCCCAAAAGCCCTATGAAAGGTTTGCATGATGTAACATAGAGACTACTCTATCTTGAATAGTTATGTTCATCCTTTCAGCAACATCATTCGGTATTGGGGTATAAGGAGTTGTCAACTCTCTACAAATTCCTCTATACTAGCAGAAAATGTTGAATTCATGTGAGATATACTCACCCCCATTATCTGAGCGTAAAGCTTTGAGCTTAGTTCCTTTTTCACTCTCAACTGAAGCAAGCCATTTTGTGAAAGTAGGGAATACATCATCCTTTGATTTGATAGGATATACCCAAACTTGAGTCTAGTAGCATCATCTATGAAAGTGACAAAGTAAAGAGAACCACCTAATGACCTTGTGGGCATAGCAGCACACACATCTGTATGAACGAGATCTAATGGCTGAATTGAAGAGTCAATGTGCATTCTATGCACATTTTTGGTTTTCTTTCCATATTGATAATGCTCACAAAATGAAAAATCGGAGAAAGATGACATAGGTAAGTAGCCAGAATGAGAAAGATTTTCCATTCCACTACGAGATATATGGCCTAAAGGACCATGCCAAATACAAGCCATAGGTTGTTCCGTAACAGCTAACAAGTGTTCTTTCTGTGATACAAATAAAGGATAAAGTGAGCCAACTTTGCTTCCTTTTGCAATAACCATATTGCCCTTTGATATGCGAAAGGATTGAGCATAGAAGACCACCTTGTAACCAAGGTCATCAAAATCACCAATTGACATCAAACTATGTGATAACTTAGGTACATGGCCTACATTATGCATAGTAAATTTTGAACCATCAATGAACTGCACAACCACATCTCGAATCCCCACAACATCAGATTGGTAAGAGTCACCAAGTCTCACAGTACCAAGACAGTTTGTTGCATAATTAGAGAACCATTCTGTGTGTGGTGTCACATGGAAAGATGCACTAGAATCTAGGAGCCACGTGTGGGAAAGAGAATCAGCCATAAGAGCCTAAGCTTGCATAGCACTATCAAGTGTCAACACATCAGCATCATCAGAAATAGCATTAATTTCTTCAATCTTCACAATTGAAGTAGATGGTGTAGGTAAATTTTTAACATGCCCATCAACATTATGTCCTTTACCTTTAGCATTCTTAAATTCATAACAGTCTTTCTTCATGTGTCCTTTCTTATGACAATAATGACATTTGATATCCCTCTTCCTTGATTTACTTCTACTCTTATTCTATTGACCATTCTTTTCCTTGTTCTTGCTCCTTCCATGTTGCTGATTCTTTCCTTGGTAAGAATCATGAACATTATATGCATCTCCACTCTGAGTGCCAACCATAGATTTTCTATGAATCTCTTCACTCAAGAGTGTCCCACATATGTCATCATAAACAAGTTTACTACCAAGTGCACTATTGCTAACAACTGTGCAAAATGTATCCCATGATGAAGGCAAGGTGCATAACAACAAGATTGCTTGCTTAAACACTTTCTATATCCTTCATGTGAAGATCATATAACTTTCTCATCAAGTGCACTTTACTTGATGTCGTTTCTTTTTCATATATATTGCATAATTTCTTCCAAAGCTCCTCTGCACTTTCACAATCCAATACTATAAAGTAAACATTATCTGCTAGCTGCAATCAAATGGTAGACCTGGCCATTTCATCTAACTCGTCCCAATCATCTTCATCCATGTTAGCAGGCTTCTTTGGGATTCCATTTACTGGCTTCCATTGCCTCTTATGAATCAGCACAATTTTAATCTGATTCTTCCATAGAGCAAAGTTTGTGCTATCAAATTTTCAGATCTCAAAATGGTCTTTACCCTACAAGTTATAGATCCTTCTTGGAACATTAGCACTAGACCCTGATCCACCAGACGTGCCTGAGGCCTTTGATGCCATGATGGTAGAGAACTGAATAGAATGATAATGGAGCTAGAAGAGTCCAAACTCCACTAAAGCTCAAAGAAGGATGAACAAGTGTTAGATTCTGGGAGAGAATTCAGCAGTCTTCCTAGAAAAATGAATTAATAAACAGTAATGCCCAATGAAAAGGAGTATGTGAGAATAAATATGCTCACACCAATAAGTCATCCTTGCGGTTGGGGCGAAAAATTCACAAAATTCAATGCCTTCAACTTGTGAGTAGCTTTGCGTAACAAGTCTTGCTTTGTACATTTCTAGAGTACTGTCAACCTTGTACTTTAGCATCCAGACCCACTTGGTACCAATGACTTTATGCTTAGGGGGTCAATCCACTTGCTCCAAAGTTCCATTCTTCATTATACTGTTGTATTTTATTTGTGTGGAAGCCCTCCAATTTGGATCATAGACTGCCACTTCCACATTGGTTGGTTCATTTGCATGATCTTGAATGAACTCATCCATCAAGGCTCTTTTTACAATATGGGTGCTTGACTGTCTTTGTTCCTCCATTCTTTATGATCACCTTAGTCCATTTACAACCTCTTCTAGTGATTGTGGGATGGGATTTACAAAATCATAGAGCTGCCTTACCCAACGTGGAAATGGAGTTTCCATTTGGGTGACGTAATGTTGGTGATTTTCAAAATCATCATCTCAAGATGATGCTTTCTTCTCTTGTGTAAAAGGGATAGCGCTTAAGTGAGGTTCATAGTGGATTGCTCCTTCACATGATGATAAAGTGGAAGCTCTCTTTTCCTCCTCCATTGCATGTGGTTTCTCCTCCTTAGAAACCACTTCATGACTTGTCAAGGTCTTCTTAGCCTCAGAGTCATAAATCTTATAAGGCTTCTCATCGTCAGTATACCCTAAGAAGATGCATTTGATGCTTTTTTGTTATACCTTGTTTCTCTCCCTGATTAGAACATGTACATATCATTTGCTTCCAAATACTTTGAAATGGGAAACAAATGGCTTTTTACTACTGTAGGCCTCTTGTGGAGTCTTTCCATCAAGTGCCTTGGTGTAGCTTTGTTCCAAGATGTAGACAACAGTGTGAAAAGCCTTTGCCAAAAATTTATTAGTTCAAACCTTTCCCTTCAGCATGCACCTTGTCATCTCCATGATGGTTTGATTTTGACATTCTACAACACCATTCCATTGAGGACTTTGTGCCACTATGAGTTGATGCTTGATTCCTTTAATCAAGCAGAAATCTTTAAACTCTATTGATGTGAACTCACCACCACCACTTGTCCTGAATTTCTTCATCTTCTTCCTTGTTTCAGTTTCAACAAACTGAAGCCATTCTTTAAAGTTACCAAACGCTTTAGCCTTATTGCAAAGGAAGTACTCCCACACCTTCCTGCTATAGTCATTGACAAGTAACATGAAGTAGGAAGATCTGCCCAAGGCTTGTGTGGGTACTTTTTTCGAACAAGTGAGGATGCACCAACTCTAGAGGATAGATTTCTCTCTTCTTGCTTTCTTGTGGAAACACCTTTCTCTCTTGCTTGCCCATCATGCAAGCTTCACATGGTTCGTTCATTTCCACAATGGATGGTAGTTGTGTAGCCATACCCCTATGATCAATCTCCTCTTGTATAGGGTATCGGATGACTGAAAAGAGATTTCCTTTGACTTGTAGAACACACAAGACATTTTAATGCTTTCTGACATCCCCATGAGAGCTAATGAAAGAAACCATACCTCTCCCCTCTGCATGACATCTTGCATTGTTTCCTATCATTACTATGTGTTGGAACATCAAGTTTACACTATGCTTGAAGTGGATTTGATCTACATCAAAGGCTATCGCGTCGAAACAATATCCGTTGGAGAGTTCTTTTTCATATGCTCATTTATTGTATTTTTTTTAGAGATTTTTGATGGCTCATTTACCATTGTAAAAGCCTTGAGCTTTACACATGTAAAGGTAGAAGTATAGAGCCAAAATCCCACGAATTTGTGGTGGTTGAAGTTGCATTCAATCAAGCAAATCAAATCACCTAAAACTAAATCAAACTAGATCTTCACTTTTCCTAGATTGTAGGAAACTGAATTGATTCCCTCCAACAACCATTCCCACCTTCATTTGAATTCAAATTCAACTTGTAAAAGTCGTGGAATACTCCTAGAGCCTATATAAGGACTTTAAATCACTTGTACATGACATGGAAGCAATATACATACACTTGTGACCATCATTGTCTTGCTCCTTGAATTCTCTGCATCATCTTCTTCGCCAATAGTAATCTTGCAGAGGCTGTTTCTCTCTCCCCAGAGCTCCAAATTGAGTCCAAGATGACTCATTGGAAAGGTATTAGTGTCTAATTTATGCCTATAAAGTTTCCAAGCATTTGGTTTAGTAGATTGGGAGAAATCTGCATTTTTCTGTCTCGTGGTCAATCTCTACGTATTCCTGAAAAATAGGAAGTACCACCGGTGAATGTCGCATTCATTCCTATAGCATATTTTGCTTATTCCTTATACTTTTGTGCATTCCATACACTCAACCCTATGTGTATCACTCCCAAAAAGGGATGTTTTCTAATTGTAGTCACGCTGGTCGCTATGGGCATTTGAAGTTCATTGTATCTTCCATAAATAGTAAGTTTTTTGAGCTAGTCGACCCGCGAACCTATATGTTTTGTATCGACTCATTCTCCTTGATGGTCCAAAGTACATAGTGTGTTTCTTTGCACTTCTATCATGCCTATAAGGTCTATTTGAGTCTCCATAAGCTCAAGGGCTGGTCTTGTGCTGGTTGGCTTGACCAAACTTCGTCGCTTCGAAACGCACTTTTCTACCTTCTACAAGCTTCTCCAAGTTCTTTCAGTGGTATCAGAGCTAGATCAAGATGGGTGACGGCTTTCCCTCAATGATCGAGAATCTTGATCGACACAACTAAGCGGCTTGGCAAATCAGAATGGAGGTCTATTTGCAAGGTAGAAATCTTTATGGAATTGTAGCATGTGATGAAGCTATGCCTATTCCAAGATCCAAAGGAGGACCTACACAACAGGAGAGAGATAAGCTCACACTTTGGTGCACAAGGGATGCTCAAGCAAGGTCATACATACTAAACTCTATCTCTGACTTTCTATTACCACATATTAGAGGATGCAATACATCTCAAGAGACTTGGGATGCCCTCGAGACTTTCTTTTCTACTAGTACCAAAGCAAGAAAGAATCATCTTTGGAACGAGTTCAACCAAATGAAGAAGACACCTAAACAAACCATCACAGGTCATCATGAGGAAAATTCTCAACGGCATTCGAAGTGATAAGCAATGGCAATCCTTCATGACGGCTTATGATCTCATCATGGATGTGCAAACTCGAGACTTCAACATCTTTCTTGGACAACTCTTCAATCAAGAAGCCAACAATAGCATAAAGGAAGGTAACTCTTATCATGGAAATTCATCTAGTGCTCTATATGCAGATAAGAAGGATAAGAAGCAGAAAGGCAAGAAGAAGGAAGAAGATGAAGAAGAGACTTCTCAAGCCAACTTCGCAAGCAAGAGCAAGTGGAAACGGAAGAAGAAAGGATCAAAGCAAGACAAAGCCAAAGGTCAGAATGTTCAACCTTGTGCCATATGTGATAAGACCAACCACACCACTCAGAATTGCTGGTTCAATGGGAAGACCCAAAAAGGAAGTGGAAGAGGTGGATATGGCAGCAATAGAGGCGACACAACTTCAACAATAACAACAGAAGCTATAATAGAAGGGACTACAACAATTATTCAGAAGATCAACCACATGAAGACTCATTGCTTCTTATGAATCTAAGCCACAAAGAAGGTAAAGAAGATGATCATTTGTTCTACATAGATTCAGGATGTTCGAATCATGTTGCAGGCAACATTGCTCTTCTATCTGACTTGGAAAGTCCAAAGCATAGACATGAAGTGCAAACAGGGGATGACACGAAGCACAATGTGGAGAAGATTGGTAATGTCAAAGCTTCCAATGGCAGGACAAACATTTTGAGTAAGGTTCTCTATGTACCCACTATCACTAAAAACCTAATAAGTGTAGGCCAAATAGTTGAAAAAGGCTTGCAAGTTAGGTTCACCCAACATGGAGCTTTTGTGGAAGATCCGTGTCAAGGTTTCAAAAAGATAGCCCGAGGTGAGAAGCATGGTAGGCTCTTTACTTTTGAAGTAGGAGAAACCAGGAACATAGCTCTATTCAACTTTGGGTCTCAGACCCTAAGTGAGCTTGAAGTGTGGCATCAGAGACTTGCTCATGTGAATGAAAGAACCTTGAAGGATATATGCAGGGATCAAAGTGTTCTAGGACTGTCGAACATATCAAAGCAACACATGATCAACTAGTGTGATGCATGTTAGATTGGGAAGGCACAAAGACAACCATTCAACCATAAAGGCTACATCCACAACAACTTGTTGGACTTAGTACATACAGATGTATGGGGACCAAGTCAAGAACCTTCATTGGCAGGATCAAGGTATTATGTATCATTTATTGACGACCATAATAGATGGACTGTTCTATACTTTATCAAGAGTAAGAATGAAGTGTTTGATTGCTTCAAGAAGTATCTTGCACATGTGGAGAATCATATAGGTAGATCACTAAAGAAGCTCAGATCTGATGGAGGGGGAGAATACTTCTCGAAAGAGTTTGATGAGTTCTTGCAGGACAAAGGTATCAAAAGGGAAGTGACTACTAGGTACTCTCCTCAACTAAATGGAATTGCAGAGAGGAGAAACAAGACATTGGTTGGATCAGCCCGAACAATGCTTGAAGAGAAGAAGTTGCCACATTATCTATGGGCAGAAGCTATTTCAACTGCTGTGTATCTTGTCAATCGACTACCATCCAAATCTTCAAGGTATGACTCCTTATGAAGCATGGCATGGAAGAAAACCTAGTCTTGGACATTGCAAGGTTTTTGGTTGTTTAGCTTATGTTCATGTACCATCACAAATAAGAGGTAAGCTAGATGAAAGGGCAACAAAGGCAGTGTTTATTGGATATGATTCAACTCAGATGGGTTATAGGTTCTTCAATCCTTCAACCAAGCAATTCACTACAAGTAGAGATGTTGTGTTTGAAGAACATAGGTCTTGGTATGATGAAGACAAACAAAAGGTAACACTACCATATGATCTTGATTCTGACTCTCATCAATTAGGAAGCAAGCATGATACACAGGTCCATGATCCAAGAGGTGATACAGACGATGACCAAGATGAAAGAGAAAGGGATTACAAGCTATGGAAGTCAAGAGGCAAAGCAAAGGTGCAAGAGGTTGGAGAATGCTCCAAACAATCACCTAGAAGATCAACAAGAGAGAAGAAACAACCAGAAAGGTATGGATATGATTCCACATTTGTTACGAAGCACTCAATCTACTTGGCGAAAGACTCTATTTCAGAGGAACCCTCAACCTATGAAGAGGCAAAGGGAAACCCTAATTGGGAAAAGGCCATGAACGAAGAGATAGATGCATTGAAGGAGATGGACACTTGGGATTTGGTCCAATATCACCGAATCAAAAGGTAATTGGTTGCAAATGGGTATATAAAGTTAAAAGAAATTCAGATGGATCAATTTGCAGGTACAAGGCAAGATTAGTTGCCAAAGGATGCTCACAAACTCATGGTATAGACTATGAGGAAACATTCTCACCGATTGCAAAGATGACTACAATCAGGAAATTGATAAGTGTAGCTGCTGCAAGGAATTGGAGACTCCTCCAACTTGATGTGAAAAATGCATTCTTAAATGGTTGGATAAGTGAAGAGGTATACATGTCACAACCACCAGGTTTTGAAAACCCTAATCATCCATCTTATGTTTGCAGACTTAAGAAAGCATTGTATGGATTGAAACAAGCTCCTAGAGCTTGGAATTACAAGTTGGTTACATATCTTCAAGATCAAGGGTTCAAAGCTAGCAGCTCAGATCCTTCTCTATTCATCAAAATGGATCACAGTGAAGTTATCTATCTATGTGTATATGTAGATGATATTATTGTGACAGGTGATGATCTAAATGGCATTCAAAGGATCAAGAGACACATGCAAGAGGAGTTCAAAATCAGTGACCTAGGTGAGCTCACATATTTCCTAGGTATGCAGGTGATATATACAGATGAAGGAATGTATTTGACTCAAAGAAGATACACTCAGGATCTTCTTCTCAAGTTCAAAATGGAGAACACCAAACCTGCAGGTACACCTTTGGAGATGAATCATAAACTAAGTGTTTATGAAGGTGAGAAAATTGAAGACATTAAAGAGTATCAAAGCTTGGTAGGTAGCTTGATATATGCTACTCATACAAGGACAGACATCTCATATAGTGTGGGAGTGCTTAGTCAGTTCATGCACTCACCGAGAAGACCACACATGGATGCGGCTAAGAGAGTACTTAAGTATCTCAAAGGTACAATCAACGAAGGTATATTCTATCCTTACTCTTTAGATTTGGATATCAAAATCTACTCAGATGCAGATTGGGCAGGAGCTAAGGATGATAGAAAAAGTACATCTGGTTACTTAGCATTTGCAGGTTCAAAGCTAGTGTCATGGAGTTCCAAGAAGCAACCAACAGTTGCTTTATCCTCAACTGAAGCAGAGTATAGAGGCTTGACCATAGCAACTCAAGAGGCAATATGGTTAAAAGCATTGTATACAGATTTGGGACTTGTGAGTTCCAAACCCACTACAATAGATCGAGGGAATACCGACGGTCAGTATACCAACGGTCAGCTGTCGGCATCGGTATGACTCTCGGTTGATTTGGGAAAGCCGCTTTGTCTCGGAAACGCAGCGTCGGTATATGCATCGGTATAAGCGTCGGTAATTTGCTGGAATTACCAATGCTTATACCGACGGTTATATCGACGCTCTCTTTTTAACCGGACTCAAAACCAAAATTCGTCATTCTGAGCGTTTTGAATCCAGCTCTTCTCCTGTCGGGTTTGCACGTGCCAACAACAGATCTCTGTTTGTCACCCTTTCTCTCTCTCTCTCTCTCTCTCTCTCCCTCCCTCTCTCTCACTCTCTCTCTCTCTCCCTCCCTCTCTCTCACTCTCTCTCCCTCTCTCTTCCTCCCTCTCTCTCCCTCCCTCTCTCTCTCTCTAAACAGACCTCTATCTTTGTAGATCTGAAGTTTTGGTAAGTAGATCACACATATTGTAGCACTCTTTTTTGTTTCTCTATGTTTTTGCTTTACTAATATGTTCTCTATTTGGTTTTGCAAGAGATTTTGGGATCAAATCTTTGGAAATTCGACGAAGAAGAACCTCAAGTGGATTTTGACGACCTTGATTCAAACAATTCTCTCTCTCTCTAAGCACACCTCTATTTTTATAGATCTGAAGCTTTGGTAAGTAGATCGCACATATTGTAACACTCTTTTTTCTTTATTTATGTTTTTGCTTTTCTAATATCTTCTCTTTAGTTTTGCAAGAGATTTTTGCGATCAAATCTTTGGAAATTCAACGAAGGAGAACTTCAAGCGGATTTTGACAACCTTGATTCAAAAACTACATCAATGTAAGTGAGACATATATCACTCTTTTTTCTTTCTTTATGTTTTTGCTTTTCTAATGTCTTCTCTCTTTAGTTTTGTTTTTGACTGAGAGAGAGAGAGAGGGAGAGATATATACATATGCATACACATATACACAATGCATATGCATACACACATGCATATGCATACACACATACACAATGCATATGCATACACACATACACAATGCATATTCATACACACATACATAATACATATGCAAACACATACATGCATGCATACACACATGCACATGCATACACACATTCATATGCATACACATACACACATACACAATGCATATGCATACACACATACACAATACATATGCATACACATACATGCATGCATATATATGTATACACATACATGCATATGTGTTGGGTGTGTGTAGAAGTGTGAGAGACACACAAGAAGCACACACAAGGAGCACAAACGCAGCAAGACACACGGAGAAGATGATGGCTGGAATAGCTCTATCTATTGATCGATGAACTGAACTGAAGTAAGAGCTGAATGATATCCCTAAGTACAAAGTACCACCACATATGAGAGTATCAAGTATGTGGTAACATGGGGAAAAAACCTCTAGCCAGCACTAGAGTAAAAAATGCCCATGTATAGGGAAAAGGTTCACATCAAAGCTACTCGAGGAACACATAAGTGTAACAAACCCCCCTGGAGCGAATGATGTGAACACATACAGGGAGTGATAGATCAGCTCCCACAAGGTAATAAGCCTAAAGCTTTGCAAAAAGCTTCAAACTTTTCGCGTGGAAGAGCTTTGGTGAATTTGTCTACCACATTATCTTGTGTAGGCACATATACCAAATCAATATCTCCTGCATGAAGGCGCTCTCTCACATAGTGATAATGCACCTCAATATGTTTGGTCCGTGCATGAAATACTGGGTTTCGTGCAATAGCCAAATCACTCTGACTATCTGTGAGAATATGCGTAGCAGCATCAATCTCCATGCAAAGATCCATCAATAGGCGTCTCAGCCATATACACTCCACTGTAGCTGTGAAAACTGCCCTGTACTCAGCTTCACAACTCGATGTCGCCATTGTAGGTTGCTTCTTACTCAACCAAGATATGCATGAGTCTCCAAGGAAAAAGCAATTACCACTAGTGGACACGCGAGTATCATAACAACCAGCCCAATCACTATCTGTAAAAGCATGCAAGCATGGCTGGACATCTCTGCCATAAAAGAGACCTAAGCTCAAAGTGCCTCGAAGATATCTAAACACACGTTTCACCGCTTGCCAATGCTTAGTGCCAGGGCTATGCATGAATCGACTCAAATGGGAAACTGCATACTGTATATCCGGCCTTGTGTTGCATGCATATATAAGACATCCCACAGCTTGCTGATAAAGAGAAGTGTCAAATGCATCACTAGAATCCTCAACTGAGAACCTGAATCCTGTCTCAACTGGTGTGGAAACAGGCTTACAATCCTCAAAATTAAAACACTGAAGTAGTTTTTCAACATACTTTGCTTGATGCATAACAATTCCCCCCTCAACGGATACAAACTGGATGCCAAGATAGTAGCTCAAAAGACCAAGATAAGTGACATCAAAAGTATGCTGCAAATCAGCCATAAGAATGTCAAGTTTTGCATCACATGACCCAGTCAAGAGAATGTCAGCGACATAAAGAACAAGCACTATAAGATCAGCCCCATTTTTGCGTACATAGAGTGTGCTTTCAATCGGACTACATGTGAAGCCAAGAGCAATCAAGTGCTTATGTATTTTGTCATACCATGCACGTGGAGCTTGCTTGAGACCATACAAGGCTTTATGCAAGCGACAAACCATATGCTCTTTCCCTTTCATGGCAAATCCAGGAGGTTGCTTCACATAGACCTCTTCTTGCAAATCACCATTCAAGAAGGCTGTTTTTATGTCCAATTGATGCACTTTTCAACCTCGATGGGCAGCTAATGAACCACGGTACGAATGGTAGTCATGCGTGAAGTAGGTGCAAATGTTTCCTCATAGTCAATGCCATATTGTTGCGCATATCCTTTGGCAACCAATCTAGCTTTGTAGCGATCAATGCTACCATCATATTTTCTCTTAATCTTGTAAACCCACTTTGTACCAATAGCATTCTTTCCTTTTGGCAATTCACATAACTCCCAAGTACCATTCCTATGTATGGAATCCATTTCTGATTGCATAGCACTCATCCATTGTGGATCGTCACATGCATCTTCAAAAGAAAGTGGCTCTTCATTACATGCTGTAGCAATAAGAGAATAATACACAAAATTACTTGATGCATGGTGAGAGCTTGATCTTGTTCTACCAAGTAAAGGTGCACTCAATTTGCTGTCCTGCAAAGTTTGTTTCAGCCACTTTGTCATAGATTGTGCACTCTTGATATACATGCGTTCATTATGTAAAACATCTTCAATATGTACATCATGTGTGGGCTGAATTTCATGCTCAGTTTTAGCCATATTTTGACGCAAATGTTCAGCCATATGTGGGTGGAAATTTCCAATAGTTTTGACCATTTTTGGCTGAATTTTTTCAGCCATGTTTGGCTGGAAATTCTTTGCATTTTCAGCCCTATTTGGCTGGAATTTTTCAGCCCTTTGAATCTCAGTTGGCTGGTCTACATGGCCATAGTCAAGCGCACCATTTTGGAACAAAGGCATGAGTGTATCGAACACACCTTGTGAGCTAACTGTTGGCAGTTTTTTGCATTCAAGTAGAGGGAAAACTGAATTTTCAGCAAATACCACATCTCAACTCACAATAATTGTGTTCTTCAATGGATGGTACAACCGATATCCCTTACTTTCAGCACTATAACCAACAAATATACATTTCTTTGCCTTGTCATCAAGTTTGTGACGTTGTTGTGATGGCACAAGAGCATATGCCAAACAACCAAACACACGCATAGACTAACCATAGGCTTATGATCATTCCAAGCCTCATAAGGAGTGATGACTCTCAATGCTTTTGTAGGGCAGCGATTCCACACATAATTTGCACACATGACCGCTTCCATCCAAAACTTATGAGGAAGATGCTTTCCTTTAACCATACATCATGCCATTTCAAGTAGAGTTCTATTTTTACGCTCGGCAACACCATTTTGTTGAGGTGTATATGGCACTATACATTGGTGTGAAATACCTCTTTCACGAAGAAAAGCATTAAACTCATGTGACATGTACTCACCACCACGATCCGTGCGTAGAGTCAAAAGCTTTTGTGAAGAAAAATTTTCAGCCATAGCTAAAAATGCTTTGAAACAAGAAAATACCTCATTCTTTGCTTTCATAGAATACACCCATGTATGGCGAGTAGCATCATCAATGAAGGTAACAAAATATACATGCTTCCCAAAAGATGGAGTCTTGAAGGGACCACATACATCACTATGAACAAGTTGCAATTTTCTTGTAGTGTGTGTATGACTATCTTTTGGAAAAGAAGCACGATGCATTTTTCCAAGAATGCAACCTTCACATGCATGCTTTTCAATGGACTCAAGTGTAGGCAAACCAATAACCATGTCCTTCTTTTGCAAGTAAAGCAAACTATTGAAGTTTAAGTGACCAAAACAAGCATGCCAAAGCTCCATTTCAGCCATGGAAGAAGTATGAACAACCGAGGCATTTGAGGCAGCCCTCTTGTATGTATCCATGCGATACAAACCATCACATAATGTACCGGACATCACGATAACATCGCCATTGCTGAAATCATGAACCATACACTTATCATCAACAAAGTGTACATGAAGTCCAGCTTTGGCAATCAACGGAACTGAAATTAAGTTCTTCTTGATACCGGGCACATACAATGCATTTTTCAAGAGAATCACACCTCCATTTGCATCCGTAAGCTCAATTTCTCCTACTCCAATGATAGGATAAGAGGCATTGTTCACACACACCACATGTCCTCCTTTAGGCGCATCTTTCAAAGAGGCAAAAAATCTTTTGCATGATGTTATGTGCTTTGAAGCACCACTATCAAAGAACCAATCCGAATCAGCCTCACTCACAACCATACATTTAGAATGTAAAGAAGCATCATAATGATATGTAACAACACATGCCCAAAAATCTTGAGCCATGTTAGCTTCATCATTCTTTGCATTTGCTGAATTTTCAGCAATAGACATGCCGGATTCCTTCTTCTTTTCATTGTGTTTTGCAAGCTTTCTACACTCATCAATAGTATGACCAGCCTTCCGGCAATATTTGCATCTCTTCTTCTTTTGCAAATCACCATCATTAGAGGAATGAGTGGAAGAGGAAGCCTGAGGCTTTGGTTTTGATGAACCAAAAGCTGAACCATACTTGCTTTTCCTCTTTTGTGAGATAGCAAGTGCTTGCGTTCCGTCAATCAAACCACTCCTATTCACTCTAGATTGCTCTTCTTGCAAAAGAAGAGACACAACCTCATCAAATGCATACATATTAGGATTTCCTTTTGCAACCAAACGGAGTGTAGTAACAAAGCTTTGAAAAGATTCCAGTAATCCTTTCAACAATGTAGAAATGAGTGATGCATCCGGAATGATCTCATCTATGTTTACTAATTGCTCTTTCAAGTCCTTGATGCGTGTCACATACACATCCACTGACTCATTTTCAGCCATACATACATCCTCAAGTTGCTTCCTCAAGTATGCAACACGTGCTTCATTACGCATGGCATACAAAGAAGCAAGAGTGTCCCATGCCTGTCTCGATGTAGAACATGACCGGATGTGTGGAACTATATGACGCTTCATTGAAAGCGCAATCAAAGCATGAGCTTGAGCATCTTTTCCATCCCATCTAAGCTTCTCCTGTGTAGGTGGAGAAGGAGAAACCACTGTACTCGAAGAAGAAGCTCCATCTGTGACAGTAGACTGTGAAGTAGAAGCACCTGCCGGTCTTCGATCTACATCTGCCACTATGTTCCAAAGTTGTTTTGCAACAAGAACATGCTTCATCATGTAAGACCACATCGGATAGTTGGTCCCATCAAGCTTGTCTTTAGCTTGAAGCATGCCAAACAAGTCATTGCTGCCCGCCATTTCACTAAGGAACAAGAATGTGACAAAATCTTCACTTCGACTGTATGAATGGCTTTGAAATGGGGGTAAAACCCCCGCGCACCTGGTGGAAATGTTTCCGAGCTGCTGAAATTCACAGTTCTATGCTCTGAAGTCGATTTGCACTGTTAAAGTGCGCGCGCGCCGCGACGCGAAAAACCAAAACTTGAGAAGAAGTTGAACCTGCTCTGATACCACTGTTGTGTGTGCTTCTTGTGTGTCTCTCACACTTCTACACACACCCAACAATATGCATACATACATGCATGCATATATGTGTTACGCATACATGCATATGCATACACATACAAATATGCATACATGAATGCATATGCATACAAGCATGCATATGCATCCATGCATGCATATGCATCCATGCATGCATATGCATACATGAATATACATACACATACACATACATGAATATGCATACACATACACATACACATACACATACACATGCATGCATATGCATACATGCATGCATATATATGTATACACATACATGCATATGCATATATACAAGCATGCATATGCATACATGTATGCATATGCATACATGCATGCATATGCATACATGCATGCATATGCATACATGAATGCATATATATATGTATACACATACATGCATATGCTTACATGCATGCATATATATGTATACACATACATGCATATGCATATATACAAGCATGCATATGCATACATGCATGCATATGCATACATGAATGCATATATATGTATACATGAATGCATGTATACACATGAATGCATGCATATGCATACATGCATGCATATGCATACATGAATGCATATGCATACATGAATGCATATATATGCATAGATGAATGCATATATATGCATACATGAATGCATATATATGCATACATGAATGCATATATATGCATACATGAATGCATATATATGCATACATGAATGCATGTATACATATGCATACATGCATGCATATGCATACATGCATGCATATGCATACAAGCATGCATATGCATACAAGCATGCATATGCATCAAGCGTATGCATACATGAATGCATATATATGTATACATGAATGCATGTATACACATGAATGCATGCATATGCATACATGCATGCATATGCATACCTGAATGCATATGCATACATGAATGCATATATATGCATACATGAATGCATGTATACATATGCATACATGCATGCAGATGCATACAAGCATGCATATGCATACATGAATGCATGTATACATATGCATACAAGCATGCATATGCATACATGAATGCATGTATACATATGCATATACATGTATGCATATACATGAATGCATATGCATACATGTATGCATATACATACATGAATGCATGTATATATATGCTTGTATTTATATTTTTTATATTTTATATTTTATATTATTTATTATTTATTATTTATATATTTATTATGTATTATTTATTATTTATTATTTATTATTTATTATTTATTATTTATTATTTATTATTTATTATTTATTATTTATTATTTATTATTTATTATTTATTATTTATTATTTATTATTTATTATTTATTATTTATTATTTATCATTAATTATTAATTATTTATTATTTTTTATTTATTTTCTTTTAATTTAATTTCTATTTTTATATATTTATATTTTTTATTATTAATTTGTTTCTTTTTTAATTTATTATTATTTATTATTATTTATTATTATTTAACTATTTTTTTATTTTCTATTTTTTATTTTATTTTTATTATTTTTTTATTTTTTGTTTTTTGTGTGTGTGTTTGTGTTCATGAATGCATACATGAATGCATATATATGTATACACATACATGCATGCATATGCATACAAGCATATGCATATATGAATGCATGTATGCATATGCATACATGAATGCATATATATGTATACACATACATGAATGCATATATATGTATACACATACATGCATGCATATGCATACAAGCATATGCATACATGAATGCATGTATACATATGCATACATGCATGCATATGCATACAAGCATATGCATACATGAATGCATGTATAGATATGCATACATATGCATACAAGCATGCATATGCATACAAGCATGTATACATATGCATACATGAATGCATGTATACATATGCATACATGCATGCATATGCATACAAGCATGCATATGCATACATGAATGCATATGCATATGTATACATGAATGCATATATATGTATACACATACATGAATGCATATATATGTATACACATACATGAATGCATATATATGTATACACATACATGCATGCATATGCATACAAGCATATGCATACATGAATGCATGTATACATATGCATACATGAATGCATATATATGTATACACATACATGCATGCATATGCATACATGAATGCATGTATACATATGCATGCATGCATGCATATGCATACAAGCATGCATATGCATACAGGCATGCATACGCATACATGAATGCATATGCATATGTATACATGAATGCATATGTATACAAGCATGCATATATATACATTGGATGAGATGAGATCTTCACATTGACTCAGATGGGATCTCCATGTACACCTTGGGGTGCGCATGATCATGACGACTCCAAGATATATCATATCCGTAATGGAGCTCCAGTTATGGATTCGGTCAAAAAGTCAATGCGTCAGCGTATACGACAACTCTGCTCCATCGAATTCGGTCATTCAGTAATGTTAAAATGGACCGAACAGGATAGGGACTCTAAAAATCATATCACACAATGCATATATGAAGAGTACCGGCCAGCACCTGGGAATCCTATTGTGAGTTCCGAGTGGATTCAACATACAGCACGCAAAGTGATGTCGCATCGACCATCTGAAGCTCGTGATGCTTTCAGAGCAGGCTTACCGAAGCCTGTATGGCTAGATCTCGAAGAATGGGAATCGATTCAGGATGAGCAGCAACATACTCCTGATTGATATCGTTGACAGAGAGATGTGGCAGCCACACGTTTAGATACGGTTGGAACATCGCATTTAGGTAGCAGCAGATACGACAGTATGCGCTACCAATTTGTAAGTATCGTGTTAATTAGTGAAGTTGTTTGTGTTAAGTAAATTATGTATGTTCATCTAACATTTTGCATATTTATTATAGGAGTTGGTAGTGGGTCGTCCTCCGACGCGAACTGAAGAATCATATGGATATCGACATGGATTGACTGCACTGTTACAAGACTTAGAGGGACGCAGTGCAATCGTCTCATGGGAGAATATTCTTGATTAGGTAAAGTTATATCTTGGTTTCGTGTTTTTACTTGTTTATAAATGTCATGTTAATTGGTCTTATTTTATACATATGTTTTGTTGCAGGATTGTAGGTGTAAATATTTTGATCAATGCCACAATTTTGTATCACACTCGCATACAGCAATGATGTAACATAATTTTGTATTCGATTCCTATATGGAAGTGTTTTGTCACATTGCCACAATTTTGTATTACACTCCTATGTGGCAATGATGTACCATAATTTTGTATTCGATTCCTATATGGAAATGCTTTGTCACATTTTTTATTTGATTCCTTTATAGAAGTGCTTTGCCACACTTTTGTACATTTTTCATTTATGGAATATACAACTTTCTGTACATGATTCATTATTCATTTTTGCTCATATAAGTTTATGTTTTGGTTGCCATTAGAGTACATAACACATGTACTCAGTTGGGCAGAGTGTATTGTCTTTTGCTAAACAACATCATGCTATAGCAAAAGACAACACACTCTGCCCAAAAAAATTTATGCAGATAGGGTCGTCGGTATACGCGCCGGTAGCTCTAGTATGGTCGTCGGTATACGCGTCGGTACACCCAGTGCGGGCGTCGGTATGGACGTCGGTATAAGCGTCGGTATTACCGACGCCTATACCGACGCTTATACTGATGCCTAAACCAGCGCCCATACCAAGGCTTTCTTTCCGACGCGTATACCGACTCTAACACCGATGTCATGAAGAAATCACACCCGTTCATTTGCCTCAGTAGCAGCCTCGGTATACCCTCGATATGTTGTAGTGACCTCACATATTTGGAGATAATGTAAGTTCCATGCATCTAGTGGCAAATCCTATTTTTCATGCGAGAACCAAGCACATAGAAGTCCATTACCACTTCATCAAGGAGAAGCTCATGGCAAAGGAGATTGACATTTCTTTTGTTCCTACTGAAAAGCAAGTAGCAGATATGATGATGAAGGCACTTGATGGAATAAAGCTTTGTAGATTCAAAGTTATGGCAGGTATTCAACCTATCAGAGAATGCACACTCAAGCATACTTTAGCTTGAGGGGGAGTTGTTGGAACATCAAGCTTACACTATGCTTGAGATGGATTTGATCTACATCAAAGGCTATCGCGTCGAAAGAATATCCGTTGGAGAGTTCTTTTTCATATGCTCATTTATTGTATTTTATTGAGAGATTTTTGATGGCTCATTTACCGTTGTAAAAGCCTTGAGCTTAACACATGTAAAGGTAGAAATATAGAGCCAAAATCCCACGAATTTGTGGTGGTTGAAGTTGCATTCAATCAAGCAAATCAGATCACCTAAAAGTAGATCAAACTAGATCTTCACTTTTCCTAGATTGTAGGAAAGTGAATTGATTCCCTCCAACAACCATTACCACCTTCATTTGAATTCAAATTCAACTTGTAAAGTCGTGGAACACTCTTAGAGCCTATATAAGGACTTGAAATCACTTGTACATGACATGGAAGCAATATACATACACTTGTGACCATCATTGTCTTGTTCCTTTAATTCTCTGCATCATCTTCTTCACCAATAGTAATCTTGCAGAGGCTTCTTCTCTCTCTGCAGAGCTTCAAATTGAGTGCAAGATGACTCATTTGAAAGGTATTAGTGTCTAGTTTATGCATATAAAGTTTCAAAGCATTTGGTTTAGTAAATTGGGAGAAATCTGCATTTTTCTGTCTCGGGATCAATCTCTACGTATTCCTGAAAAATAGGAAGTACCACCGGTGAATGTCGCATTCATTCCTATAGCATATTTTGCTTATTCCTTATAATTTTGTGCATTCCATACACTCAACCCTATGTGTATCACTCCCATAAAAGTATTTTTTCTAATTGTAGTCACGCTGGTCGCTATGGGCATTTGAACTTCATTGTCTCTTCCATAGATAGTAAGTTTTTTGAGCTAGTCGACCCGCGAAACTATCTGTTTTGTATCGACTCATTCTCCTTGATGCTCCAAAGTAAATAGTGTGTTTCTTTACACTTATAGCATGCCTATAAGGTCTATTTGAGTCTCCATAAGCTCAAGGGCTGGTCTTGTGCCGGTTGGCTTGACCAAACTTCGTCGCTTCGAAACGCACTTTTCTACCTTCGACAACCTTCTCCAAGTTCTTTCACTATGATGGGTTCCTTTAAAGGTTGTAAGGAACTATAAAGGTCTTTTCTGCTCAACATGTGATGAGAGGACCATTTCCTAACACCCATGAGTCATTTGTTCCTAAATCTTCAGTCAAGGAACATACCTCCTCTATCATAACAAATAATTAAAGATTTGTTTTTGCAACATTGGCTAACTCCTTGCCCTTGCCACCCTTTGAAGATCCATTATTCTCTTTTGCCTTCTTGATGCGGTAGTCTTGGATTCTTTTGCCTTTCTTCTTGCTTCACCTTGAATGAAACCCAATGGCCCGAAAGTTTATGCCCCACCAAACCTAATGGCTAGGCTCACAAAGATCGTCTATTACTATCACAGTCACACATAGACCTTATCTAACTTGGAAGTTAGGGTTCCACAAATATCTGGGCTCTCTCAATGGCTTCTCGTCATAATGGGGGCCTTACAACTTAGAGCACCATGGATCATTTGTCATCACTTGAGAGTGGAGTATTGAGTATATCTAATTAACAACAACAAGCTGATATTTGTGCATATTGGTCGATACAAATTTATTTTACTTTTCCCATAGTTGTATACATTGTCTCATACTAATTTCTTTTAATTTTTCACACCTTTAGCTTGCATCTTGTGTTAGGACTCCATAAGGCTGAGTTTACCCTTGGATTTTGAAACTTCTCTACCTCAGCTACATTACATACATTGATCAAAAGCATGTAGACTTCATTGTGAGTACTAAAGTGAATGTTTGTTCCAACCAATGCATCTAAATCTTTGAATATTGGGCTTGTTTTTGAAGAAAATACTTTTTGTTCATGAGATGTCATCGTTGTCACTATTCATAATTACAAGGTTATGAACTTAAAGATCGGTGATTTGTAACTTATCATCCTTCAATATAATTACAACGTTGTGAACTTAAAGATCGACTTATAATAATAATATGTTGCTTTGTCTGAAGCTCTATGTTCATTGCATAAAAAAAATAAGTATCAACCTTGCATGTTCTCATCAATGTTTGAAAGGTTTTTTTGTTTTTTTTAATTATCATTAAAATTCAGTAGAATATTTATAATTATAATATGATCTCTCTCTCGGTTTTTTTGTTTTTTTTTTAATTATCATTAAAATTCACACACACGTCTGGACATTTGTTCATTTTTCCGAGGAAAAAGAAAAGAAACTCCAGTTCTTCCCAAAACGAGCCACAAGTATTACTAAAGTCACTCTTGACGTTTCTGCTGTATCTTGACTCACGTGTGTATTCGCATGCAAAAAATCCTCTGATGCATGCATTTCTGTCTTACAGCTTTCATATTCCTATTTTTATGTCTTACAGCTTGCACACAAATAAACATTCGTAATAGGAGAAAAGACACTTTCCGATGCCCTCAAAGCAGCGATCTGTTCATCTGCGCTCCGATGTCGTGTGCATTGTTGTAATTGGAAGCAATACTTCGACTTGAGATTCGCCCAATATAAAGCTATAATCTGATTACAAACAAAAAAAAAAAAGTCTTGTATTTAAGCGAATCAAGTTTCAATTGGCTCACTCTCCAACCAACATGTGATTTATTGTCATAGTTTTGGAGTCGTAATGAATGGGTTTATGAAGCTACAATGGAAAGATTGCATTGATGAACGTGGTGACAACATGTTTGCTGTTGAGATGGTTTATGCATCAGTCGAATCGATGTTATTTTCTCGTGCTTTTCAACCGGGCAGACCTTTCGTAAAGTTCTCATGCAATTGTCGGGCATGAAGCTCTGAAAAGATAATTATGTGCTTTACAGGTGACAAGGTGTTACGATAATGTTACTCACTGAGTTTCAGAAAACACAGGTTTCATGGAGATTGACAAAGTGATACAGAAGACAGAATTAACAGGATGAATTTTAATTTCCCTTTGATTGCGCCGCTCGAAATTGAATACGGAAAAGGGTTGTTTGGAGATCGAGAAAGTTGTAAAATTGTAACGAAAATGCGGAGGCAAAATAGGAACTGCCAAAGATTGAAAGAAACTGTATACACACCTTTGATGTAATCTGCGGCGTTTAGTCTGCAATCTTGGCTACGCCTTTTGATATGCTACTAGTTTTCCAAGAACAGAAAACACCGAGGAAAGGAGTATGCGGAGGTAATCTGCGTCCGTGTTCCTCCTGTTATTGTAGACTATGTAAACCCTGATCGGACCTTCAGGAATACACCTGCAACCTGAGTGTGTCTTATCGAAAGTTCTTTTCGTAGTCCTGCGTCTTGTTTAAAATGCGATCATTTCTCTTAAAGCTTATCTGTAGGTACTCTTCTACAAAATCACTGATGTGGCATTGTACGCAATCCCATTCATCAGAGCAGTAGAGATTATCTGAGTTAGAAAGGTCCAGAATACTCGCTGTCCCTACATTGTTCAGTTCATCCTTTGCTTTCCCTAGTTTCTTTGATCATTTGCAAACCAACCGAAATGAGACATTTAGATACAAATGCTGAAACGGGTATAAACAGAGGCAGCACAGGCTCGATCACGCATAGGAAGAGGTTGAGAATCACAATTTCTCTGGTAGCTCAAGAGATTTATATGAATCACTCCTTCTCCGAGCATAATCAGATCCACAGTGATAGTACCAAGTGGGGAGAATCATTCCTCGATCACATGGAGAGGTATGCATACTCAATGAGAAGCCATAGTGTCATCTCGAGAAGAAGAAGTATATTCCACAGCGGACAGCGTCAGGCCTCAAGCGATGCGTCCTGGACGGAATACAAAGTGAACGTAACAAGAGAGAGCATCCAACTCAAAGACAGTAGCATCTTCGCAAGTGCTCAACTGACAGACAGAAGCAAGGCATCAAGCAAGAGCGCTAAAAATGACATGCATCAACTGGAGAACGAATTAAACGAAACTTGCCTTCATATTACAGACGACGGTGTCTCGAAAAGGAAATGGAGTGGTATTGTCTCTAAAAGCAGAAGCATCTTCCAGAGCATTAAAAGTCGAATGGCGAACATGTCTCCTGCGAAAAAGTCCCTGCCATGCGGATCTCGCAGCGCCCACAGCAACGTCGCCTATCCTGGAGCTGTAACGGACTGCGTCTCTTACATGAGATCTCACGCCTGAAGTACCTCCGTTGCATATAGCGTCCTGTGGCGATGAGACTAAAATGCAGACCAGTCCTTTGCCTGCAACTCCTCTCCGAATTCTTGAAAATCGTGAGTTTGTTCTCAAGTTTGACGCCTTGAGCAGTGGCTATGGCTATGTCGCTAATGCAGCTATCTTGAACAACATGTGTGTGTAATTTTCGCACTTATGTTCTCAGAGAGATTTGAACATGATCATAATCATATATATTGTTCAACTTTATCACTATCCTCACGTCTAGCAGCTATTGTCTTGAACATATGTACAAGATACACTAATTCTGCAATCCAAGAGTCTTCAACTTGATCATTATCTTGGAAATCTGGATTCAATTAGACATGTGTTACTCACACATTATCCTCAATTAGTTATTTGTATATATCATGTCTTTCACTATCTTGAATAATTTCTCTCTTCTTTTCTTTATTTTTCTTCATTCCTAATTTATACAAACATTTTAAGCCCTAAAAATGCTTCACAATATCCAAAGTAAACTTTCTATAAGAAGTTAGGAATTGAGATCTTTTTTGACTTACTTCATGAGGCCTTCTTATAATGATGATGGACTTGTTTGGTCTAGTATACTCCTCTTTGTTATTTTCTCCACCGGAACTTGAATTTGGTGAGAGATCAACAAGTGGATGATAAATATTGATTGGAATGATCATTCTTGCACTCAAGTAATTTGAAAGAAGCAATTGAGAACAAATAATCATCACACCTTGTTTGCTATGTTTGGCACTTGTTCTTGAGAAAGGATCAATATAAAGGATTTTAGGCCCTTGGATCATTGGAGTTGTTGCCTTGATAAATAAAAGCCCAAAGAATAGGCTATGGCCATACATTTTTTATTGATGCTATTCCAAGAAGAACGACTTTCCAAAATGGGAAATCTGCCAAAAGTAACCCTACCTATTCGGTTCAAATGTAACTAGATATTTAATTTTACTTCAAAAGAGAAACTAGACTACTCTTTTTCTAACCCAGTAGACCCTCTCAACACCTTATATTATAACATTCCATCTGATGATGTAAATAGTATTTGTACTATAGTTATGAGGATGCATTTCACTCTCTTAATAGCCAACATTCCTTATGGGGTCGGGATGAGTGGCTTTGTAAATGAAGATGAGAATTATAAACACACAAAGGTCTTGAAGGTGGTGAACGATTTTTCTAACTTGACCATCTCATCATTGTGGAGGATTGTCATGTTCCATAGTAGAGACCGATCATTTTCTTTGTCAACAAATTTGAAATTAGGATGCCATGTTGTGGAGTGTCTAAAATGGTATATGATTGCCCACACTGTTCTCTCTATGTTTTATTTTCTATTATGTGGTACTAACCTATGTTCAATACTTGAAGGAAAAAGAAATGTAATTGGCCATAGATTTTTTAGCATTATTGAGTGCTTGACAATTGGCTATTATGCTGAAGTCAATAAGACGAGAGTTAGGGAGAATTGCAATGAGAATGGAATGCCAAATGTTTTAATATTCCCTATTGTTACAACGAAAATTTCTCACATGGCAGGGGACCGGGACAAGATTCTTGTGAACTCTCACCAAAGGCTCACCCAATATTCTTGAATGGTGATGACTAGATTGTAGACCTATTCTCTCACATAGGTATTCTTAATCCCTTGCATGAATGATGAAGTTACTTATGTGAAATCCAACTTGGGCATTTCTAATGCAAGTGAGGTTTTTCAGGTACCACATTGGCATTTGCTCTAAAGATGTTCATGCTCTGAATTCCATTGGAGAAGGATGATGCCCACGTTGGAATATTTATCAAAATGTGCATAAATGGAGTTAATTAGTGATTAGATGAAGAACAAGAGGTGTGTAGAAAACACATTGTGGTACATAACGATTCTAGCCTTCCTCAAAGGAGTTGGTGTCACATCTTGCAAATGATCTTCAAGATATGACTAAGCTTGAAGAGCCAGTTGTACATGTAGTAAACCTTGCTAAACTAGTGACTCAAATTGATGATATGCATGTGAATCTAGATCTATGTTCCCTAAAAACTTATAGATCTTTCCTTCATCTAAGCAAAAATATCTGAATAAATGCAATCCAAATTGTATAACTGAAGTTATTTCCAAAACACTAGCCTACTCTCAAAGTGATTACAAACCCAAATTCTAGATCACTCTGCATTTTTCAAATGTTTGAAAAAGGAGAACTCCAAATTAGTTTGAGTAGCCTCTATTGTAGCTATCTTTGTAAGCTATGGAGGGAACTTTGAAACACCTCAATCTAATCTTCTTAGCTTGAGTTATGATCAAAATACCAACTTGATGTCAAGAAGATGCCAACTTGCAAGTTCACCTCTTGTGCCCCAATCCTCATTGAAGCCCCTCGCACCGCAGCCTTCAACAAGCTTTAATATTGAATGTGAGAGACAAGAATGGCATGCTTGGGGCTCAAATGCTAACCAATAGACAACCCTTTCTTAGTTATGATCTAGAATCCTCTATGCAATCTCACTATTCAATTAGAAATTATGAATACAAAACCACCAATGAAATATGTAGATTTTGGCCTTGCCTCCTCGAGCAAGGAATCTCTAGCCCTTTCAGGCATGTGCATCTCTTAAATATAACATCTTAGCATGCAAAAGGTCCAAAAATTGAACTCCTTTTTTTACCATGCATAAAATTCCATCTTGGAGTTCCATTCTATGCATAGTTCTACATTCCACATATGCTCATGATCATTCTTATTCATGCCATGCAATAATGAACTAATTATGTTCAATCTCCAAATCATCTTCAACTGGTGAATCCATTCCATGTTAATGGAAAACCTTTTTCTATTTATCTATGCCTTGAATGCATCATTAAACTCACACACTTTATGTACATTGAACTTCACCTATTCCTTTTTATATGCATTCTTCTATGCATTTCTTTGGCATGGGAAATGAAACAATTATAAGTGAAAAAGTTTGGAATGACACTTATCTTCTACATCCATCCTTTGATCCCTTGCATGAAGAGGCTTATCCATTCCTCTTTTGATGTAACGTACCATCATTTGACTTCTAGAATCAACAATAGAGCTTAATAATTCTTAGGTGGCTACATAGTTGGACCTTTAAAAACTTAGGCAAAGTTTGCTTCTATGAAGGGACATTTTTTTTATCTTACAAGAATATTAGAAAATAGACATCTCTAATATATACTTCATAAGAACATACACCCTTTGCTTGATGTATCATTGCATGAGGAATATAACTTCAAAAAAAACATACAAATAAAAGTAAAAGTACTTATCTTCCGTTGATACTTGGAGAATTTCTTTTTGTTAATGTTGAGAATGAAGTGTTCATTCTACTTCTTTGAGCTCCAAGTCTTCAAATGCTATCTCCATGCTCTTCTTCTATCCTTCAATGGTATGTCCTTTCGATTATGAAAGAAAAGTAACCCTCCTTTTGGCATTCTATGAAGATCTTTGCTTTTTCACTTTAATGCTTTATGTGAAAAACTTCAAAGTATTAGAAAAAAACTTCGAGGTTTGTATTTAAAGATTTTTTAACACTTATGGAATCTTGAATTATTGGAGTTTATTATTGACATTTTAATGTACTTTGTGTTTTGATTTAGCAAATGAAGTTTCATGAGGGCATGGATGAGTGAGGACTTAGATGCATCTGGAGATTAATAAAGAAACTATATTTTCATATAGTTTGTAAATAAAAGACACACATAGAGGGTTGTTTCTAGAAAGTCATAAACATAATGGTTGATATAAGGATTGCTATAGACATGATTTTTGCAAATAAAAGCCAAGACTCACCATAAAAAGGAGCAAAATTTTACTCACACTCTTGCGTTTCAAAGCGGCCACCCTCATTGTAACATCTATATTTGGACCTAACAAAAATATGTAAATACATGTACTCTCGAGACTCCTCCAATAGAGTGCATGGTTGGATATTATACCCAATGTTGTGTACTATTTCATTTAGTGTGCATCTCTATTTATGTGTTTTAGATTTCGCATGTCTCTATGTATGTGTGTCCATAAGTTCTTGCAAAAGTGATATCAGAGCCTGTGCACATTATTGCAAAGGGAATTTGATTGTTGTTTGTTCCTGTGTCCCATTTTGATCCCTATTCTTGCAATTTTTTTTCTCTTTTGCTTTTGTTTTTGGTTTGTTTTTTCCCTTTTTTTTTGTTTGTGTTTCAGCTCCAATTCTTGAACACTAGCCTACACTTCATACCTACAATTTACTCCTATGATCCTATATTTATACCTATGTTTACTACAAGGTGTGGACTAATGCATAGAACTTTGGCGTAATTTTGACATCCTTGGCTTCCCTAACACCCATGGCTCCCTTGGCCATTGGCTATGCAATAACACTGACAATAAGGACTTTCACATGTAGCAAGTAGGGATTTGAACCCAAAACCTATCATTCATAAGTAAAGTGTTTTACCACTACACCATTTACATGTGTTGTCACCCGATTCCTTTTTCCTTATATTTAATATCACTTTCATCTATATTGCTTTTTCAATTCCCAAGAACCACCCTTTCTATGGTGAATTAGGTTACTTCTTATTAGTGTACAACAAATCACAATACATCATGTAAGGATACAGTGAATTAGGGTACATCCAGTCAACCTACAACCTAGTAGGGTACATCGCAATACATCAAGTTAGAGCTTGTTAAGATCTTTCCTCTTTGCTGGTATCCTCGATGCAACCTCCCAATTTTACAAGAGAACCTTATAATACCAAATCTCATTGGATCTATAAAACTTTATTGACTCCTCATTATAATTACTTAATTTTTGCATATCATTTAGAACCACAATAATAGAATTCTCCAAACATACATTTCCATAAATGTAGTTTCCAATGGAACATAATTATTTTTGTTCAATGATGGGACATGTGACTAACCATCCATGTCTAATCTCCTTCTTATCAACTAAGGTCAAGTGCTCTTTCAATTAGAGGCATGTTATCATTGCTAGAATATTGAACTATTAGAGTTTATTATTGAGACTTTAATATAATTTATGTTTTGATTTAGTAGATGAACGTTCGGGAGGGCGTGGATGGGCGAGGAATTATTTGGATGCATCATGAAATAAATAGAGAAATTATATTTTCATATATTTTATAAATAAAAGTAGCACATAGAGGGTTCTTTCTAAAAATTCATAATAAAATAAGGATCGCTATAGCACTTTTTACAAATAAAAAGTGACCAACTTTTTACTTACACCCGTACTTTTGGAAGTGCCGCCCTCATTATAATGTCTATATTTTGATGTAATTAAAAACTACAAATACATGCACTCTTATGACTTGTCCAACAAAGTGTGGGGGGGACACTTTCCCAAGGCTCATCACATGCCTTCTAATTTCCCAAGGGTTATCACATTTCTAAATCAAGTGAGAATTCTTTTCTCATGTACACCACAAAAAGGCCCTTAGAGAAGCTTCTCCTAAGCCTAAGGTTTCAACACCTTAAGATAAATCAAGCTAAAGGTCACAACCATTGAATTGGGAGCTCATATGAATAAATAACCCCAAGGTTAAAACCAACAATTTAATCCAAAGCTTCAAGCATGTGTGTTGGCATACAAAGCAACAGAGGAGTCATGCACAATACGGCAACAAGGCCAAATCATTTTTTTTTTTCCCATGGATTATGTACAACTCAAGTGATTTTGATCACTACACAAACATTGTAAATCCCGTTTTTGGTAGAATAGACTCCATTTTGTGCAAGCCGAGGAGTCCTCGAGCTTGAGGAGTATTAGAAGTACCATCGTACCAATTTTCATAATTTTTAGACTTCGTTTGAACCCTCAAATAAGCCCTGGAACCTAATTTTTAACTAGGCCGGACACTAGGTCTGGACAGGGCCAAAACTAGTCAAGAAACTATAAAAAGAGCTAGAGAGCTCATTTTGGAGGTTAGATTGTTTATGAATTGAGCTTATGTAAGAGACCTTTTGATTAATGCAAAGAACTCCATTGTTCCTCTCCTTGTTCTTGCTTGTGTGCGCGTGTGTGTGTATGTGTGTGCATGCTTGTGTGCTTCTCACTCACTCACTTGTGCCTTCACTTGCTCATAGTCTTCATACTAGTCCTCACGTCTCCACGGGTTGACAATTATGAGGTGAATCTTCTCACGTTGGTACTCACCATTGTGCTAGAGTGACACCAAATTTGGCGCCGTTACCGGGGAGAGAGCTTCGAGGACGAGCGTGTGATGGTAAGACGTTGAGTTGAGACATTGGAGTTATAGGTAACATCCTTCCTTCTCTTAATTTTTCTTCATTTTTTCCTTACTTTCGCATCACCATCATCACCATCATCATCTCCACCATCTCCCACCTCCATCTCCATCTCCACAAAAAATTTCAGTTTTTTGGTCATATTACACCCCCCACCTCATTTCCCTCATTTCATTGTGAGAGAGAGCGAGAGAGAGCTTGCATGCTATCTGTTTTTTTGGTGTGTTTTTGAGCTTTTGTTGCAGGAACTTGCTGTACCACCTCCTCCAGCAGTGTGCGCAGGTACGACAGGCTCTGCACAGGTCCCGGGACGACGACCTCTGTCTGTCGCGACAGACAGAAAAACTTAAAATTTTGTGAATGCATGTTTAGCACGATAACCTACACCATTAGGGCACTCTAAATCACTAGAAGTTTCTCAAAAATTTGCGTTTTTTCAGTCTATCGCGACAGACACCGTCTATCGCGACAGACACTGTCTATCGCGACAGACACCGTCTATCGCGACAGACAGAGACCCACGACAGACAGCGTCTATCGCGACAGACACCGTCTATCGCGACAGACAGAAATCCATGATAGACCCCGTCTATCGCGACAGACACCGTCTATCGCGACAGACCGAAATTCCGCGACAGACACCGTCTATCGCGACAGACACCGTCTATCGCGACAGACACCGTCTATCGCGACAGACACCGTCTATCGCGACAGACCGAAATTCCACGACAGACAGCGTCTATCGCGACAGACACCATCTATCGCGACAGACAGAAATCCACGATAGACCCCGTCTATCGCGACAGACACCGTCTATCGCGACAGACCGAAATTCCGCGACAGACACCGTCTATCGCGACAGACACTGTCTATCGCGACAGACAGCCCCCACGATAGTTTGTGTCTATCGCGACAGACACCGTATATCGCGACAGACAGACATTTTCGGCAAAAATTAAGGGGGTAAATTTTTTGGAAATTTAGGCTAAACTTTGGGCTTAGTTGCACTCTCAAATACTCATACACTTGCAAAGGCCTTAGAAAAATGCATTAGAACCCTGAAAGGTTTTGTTTGTCTAAGTTAACCCCCTAAACCCTGAACGGTCATAACTTTTTCATACGAAATCCATTTTCTGAGCTCTAGGGCTTGTCGGAAAGCTCGTGGCATATACTACACGCCCTCAACTGTTTTTTATAAGAATAACGCGTTGATTTTCAGATAGGATATTTGGAAGTTGACACACAGAGGGGTAGAAACACCAAGGGAGCTCTAGAGGAAATTTCTAGCAATACAAAAGGGGGAACAAGGGTCATTAAAAAAGTGTCTGAAATAAATTGTCTGTCAATTGAAAGGTCTACTTGGAGCTAATCTTGGGACTTATGCAGGTCTATTGAGAAGCAATTGAGAGCGTCCAAGCAAGGGTTTTGCGCAAGCTTGAGAATCAACTTCTCGAGCACTAAAGAGCAAGGTTCGGCAAGAAAGGTCGGAATACTCTCAACTCCTCTTCGTCAATTCCTAGCTTAGGCTAAGAACGATTAGAAGTAGGAGTAAGTCAGGGCGACGATAGGCCACTATCAAGTTAAAGCATACCTAAACTTTCAAGCTCAAGCTAAGGGCATAATCCTTGTACTGTCGAGAATTTTAAAGGGAAAGAACTTAACGTGGAACGATCAACTGTAAGTGCGAAACAACATTCAAATATTCCTGACGACGTGATATCAGACAAGACCTTAAACACGATAAAATACCTAAAAAGAACCAAGCGACTAATATAAAGTAACCAGCAACGAGGTTGTACTCTGGGCAAAGAATTGGGCTTCTTAGATAGGCATATGAACCTTAGATCAGGACGACATCTAGTAAGGGAGAGACAAAGCCTTAGATCTTCAGAGGCTAGTGTTAACCACACTGCTAGGTCTTGGGCCCAGCAGTTGAGCCACCACTCGTACTACCCTAGCTCTGAGACCAGTGAGTCAGAGATGTCTCAAGGCATGGATAGACCTACGGGAAGTTCAGGTGTGCCTTACTTGTACAGGGTAGAAGGCCCTTACAAAACACAGTTGGAATACCTTAGGACCAACCGATTAGGTGCTAGCATCTATGAGGACGGCCTAGGAAGATCCGTGATCCAGATTAAAAACCCTGACCAATCCATAGGACTAGAGCACCCAGCTGTCAAGTTTGAAAACGGTGCATACCTGGACAAAGAAGGAACCATATACGTAGTCACCAGTCACCCAGATAGGACAGATGAATTTGGGAATGTAATCTCTGAAGCGGACTTAGGTGACTTGGAACAAGGAAACATGGGTGTAGAACCTAGAACCCCTCGAGGCAAATCTGTTCTCACTAGGATTATCACACCTGAGTGGGTTCCCCAAGACAACAAGAGCATAGAGTTGCTCCTCAATCGAGAAACTGACGAAGCCTTTTGGAGGTATAAATCTAATCAGCCAATTGATATAGGAAATATCATGATCTACGAGTTTAAGGATCCTGATAGTCCAGGCAGAGTGACCTACTTAGATCACGCTTCAGAACGGATCTTTGCGGTTACGGAAAATGATAGGCATGCTTACACTTGGAAGGGTGAATTCATTTTCCCCCAACCAAGATCAAATGTATCCTATGGTCACCCTGGGGCTGGAACATCCCAAGCTCATGGAATGCAAAGGGATAGAAGTAGAGATAGACCAGAAGTAAGCTTTGCCAATCCAGTGGGCAGAGAAAGAACGAGGACGGAGACGAATAGGGTAGAACCTGAGGTGCTTAGAGCTCACAGGAACCAAAGAAATGTGGATGGATTCCCTCTACCGAGACCTAGAGAGCACGCAAGAACTCTGAGACCGACTCAGCTAGTTAAGTCCATGAAGAATTACTTTGATGGCACAGGAGATCCCTATGATCATGTGGCGGAGTTCAAGCAAGTCTTGAGAGCTGAACAAGTGGAGGATCTATTCACGCAGTACAATGCCTTTGGTCTAACCCTTAGGAACACAGCACTTACATGGTTTCAGCCATTGGATGAGCGCCAGTTCAGGAGCATAGACCAACTCCTAGAAGCATTTATTATTGAATTCTCCAAGAGCGGCATAAGACACAATACCTCCTCACTGATTCACAGCTTCAAGCAAACCCCTCAAGAGACTGTGAGACTTGCAGGAAGAAGATTTAGGCAATACCTTGAAAGATGTCCTGTTTCGGAGCTACCCACATCTGCGAAACAAGTAGCCTTATTCCTTGATGGATTGCTGAGTACGAAATTGAGATCCTATGTGTATCTGAAAGACCCTAGGACTATAGAAGAGTGCGTACGCATGTGCATTGACATTGAAGATAACCTAGGGGAAGAACTAGAGCTTTCCAAAATCTACAAAGATTCAGATAGTGCATCTAGTCACTCTTCCACGCAATCCACATCAATTGAGGAACTCGCAGAGAAAGTAGCTCAGAAATTAGGGGTAACTAGTAAACAAATCCCAAGGTTTGCCCCTGTGAAAAGGTGCTACACTTGTGGTGGTGACCACATGGCGAATGTCTGCCCCATTATGGCTCAGCCCCAAGTAAATCCTAGTAGCCAGTACTGCACCATAGAACGGAGATACACCAATCACACCGCACAAGATTGCCCATACAACAAGCAGGCAGTTAGGCAACCCCACCCTCAGCCATACCCTCAGCAGGGAAGATACCAGAACCCGTACCCTCCACAACCATATGGCAGGCCACAACAAAATTTCCAACCTCAATATCAAAACCAACAAAGGCCTCAGCCTGTGCTAGCACAACAACCCCCAGCCCCAGCTAATGTGATTCCGGTAAAGTATACTGCTGCAGAAGAGAACCTGAATAGAGCTATAGTCCCTGTAACATCCTTGCTTTCTGAAAGTGACCCGAGTGACCATAGCTTTGATTCTACACATGTTGATAGCCCCCAGGCCTACTACATGCAGTCTCCTGAGCATGGTGAGTCCTATTATAGCGAAGAGACAAACGAACCTAGTTGCGAGTCAGATTACACGAACGTCATGTATGCAAACCCCAATCCTAGGCCTCAATCTAGGCAAGTAAGACCTCCATTCCCAAGAGGACCGTGCTACAGATGCCAAGGAGATCACTTCATTCGTGATTGCCCCTTACCTCCACTTACACAAAACCAGTCAGTGACGATCCAAGGCTTTTGCCAAGATTGTGGAAAAGAGCATCTCTTACGAGATTGCCCAAAGAACCCCAATAATATGCCAAAAATCACGCCCATCAACGTTATTGAGTTAGTGGTAGATTCCAGCGGAAGTATTACTTCCACTGCACCCGTACAGGTAGTCACGAGAGCTCAAGCAGTGAAGCAAAACCAAGGGGTAGGCAAGGAAAAGAGCCCAGACGCTAGTGATACTGAGAGCCAAAATAAAAAGAGAACAAGAGCTTGGAGAGATAGCCGCGAACGCATGAAAAGGCAATGGGCAAAGAAGATGAGTGAACTTGAGGAAAGTCTACGAGAAACCAAGGCTAAAATCATAGAGATCACATCTCAACCGCACTCTCACACGTTCCCACCGCTACCATCCCCATCACCCTCCATCCCTCCACCCTCTAAGACACCCCACGTAACCCACCCACCACCCCAAACAGGATCAGTATTAGTTGATCCCACTCCTGAAGACATAGACATGATGCTTAAGGCATATCAGGCCAGAATCCAAGAAGGGCCAAACGTCACGGATCATGACAAGTGCTATCCCAGAGCTGACCTAGAGATAGAAAGAACCAAGCTGTGCGCGAAAATGGTCGCATTGGCTCAGACTATGTTTGAAGCCAGTCGCCTTTTCAATTACTCGGGCTCAGCCAAGACGCAATTACACTTGGATGGATTCCTAGAGAAGTTAGAGGGAATAATTGCAAGATCTGCCAAGGAAGAAAAAAATCAAGAAAAAGATAAAGCAAGCAAAAACATGAACCATCCCCCATCGGAAGTTTATGTGGCCAATTCCACTAAACCAGACAACTTCCCCTCCTTAGAAAGAATAGAGAGGCTAATTGCACAATCAGAAAAGGAATCTGCCCCTCAAAGAAAGGAAAGGGCAAGAGAACGGATAAGCAAGCCTCTTCAGGAAGCCCATGTGCCTCCTCAAGAAGCTTATCTTCCCCCCCAAAAGGCACATGAGCCTCCCTCGAAAGCTTGCGTACCTCCACAGGTTGCCTACATTCCTTCTCAGGAAGCGTATGAGCCTGTTCGGAAAAGTAATAGAATAAGTAACCCTCCCCAGGAAGCTTGTGCTCCAGCCATCTATGAGAACGAGGAGAGAGCCAACGATAGAATAAGCCCTCCTTCCCAGGTTGCTTATGCGCCTAATTCTACGGAGCCAGACACTTCTTCTTCTATGAATCGGTTGGCACCAGACTTCCTACGAGAGATTCAAGAAGACAAATGGGACAACGAAAGTGAAGTCGCCCCTCCCTTTGAACTTGTGGATGATGCACACGACCAATTCCCACAAGACATCCCATCTATTTACGGGGAACATGAGAGTACTCAATCTCACGAGAGATTGGACTTTGAGTCTAATTCTTTACAGGAACTACCCCATTTCACAGGCCCATGGGAAGCAAGGTCCACCTGCATGAGAGCACCTACAGTCATGGTAAGGAACGAAGATTCAGTCATACCTAGGAACACAGAGGTAGTGAAGAACACTAACGTGCAGTGTAACCTCAAGTTAGAAGAGCTACTCAAGGTTAGACCTGAATTATGGAAACATGTAGCCAAACAAGTACCAGAGATAGCAAAACCTCGTTCCCAGGTAGGATACCATAGGACAGTGCCAGAAATTCCCTTGGATAAGATAGGAGATATGTGTGAAGGTGAAGAAGGGAACACCTATCTTCCCATCACCTACCAGGAGTACACCACCAAGGCAATTTTGGACTCAGGTGCAGGAGTTGCAATTGCCACCACCTCCTTATGGAAGCGTTGGGGCAAGCCAGCACTCAGGCCAACGAGAATGAAATTGCAGATGGCCGATGGTCATATTGAAAGACCCTTGGGATTGCTAGAAGGCATAACTCTCACCACATGTGGTGTTGAGTTCGAGCATAGCTTTGCTATATGTGACTTCAGCAAAAATCATGCCTATGAGATGATTTTGGGAAGACCCTTTATGCGACAATTGCAAGTGGTACAGGATTGGGGGACCAATTCTTTGTACCTGCAACACTTAGGTGTTACGACCAAAGTCAATCTCAAGGATTATTCTCATAGAGATGTCCCTCCTATCCAATGGAATCCCATCCATAGAGCCAAAGATGATACAGAATCAGTGCATTCCATAGGGTCAGGATCCTCATGGATGCATGAAGACACCCACTTATGGATGTGCAAAGTAGCAGTAGAGGAAGAGAAGAGAGAAAAGGCCAGAGATATAGGTGCAAACGAAACCCATAGACCCATTCAAGACCCAGCCTATGCACCTGTAGTTTTTCCAGATGAGGAATTTGAACCCCATGGCTGGGCAGAAATTTTAGCAACAATGGATGTAGCCATCAATGAAGAACAATGGACACCTCACTGTGATGAGGATGGCTATGACATTTCAGTCTTCTCCATAGAGCCAATCACGGGAGAGGCAGTTCTAGAAGAATGCGAACCTAGCCCTGATGCATTTGAGGATGCAAGTGACTCCGACCTAGAGTCAATCATTATGGACCCACCATTCGCATCAGATGAAGAATACTTCCATGAAGTAGAATTTCAACCCCAGAGGCATGGAGAGCTTACAAACGATGTAAGATTAGCAACACAGGTGACCCAGAAGGAAGAAGGGAAGAAACGAAAGAAGAGAGAAGCCTCACCAGAAGAGGAAGAATCTTTGTTTGAGGTCCCAGAAAATTTTAAGAAGTATGAGATAGATGACAGGAGAGTCATGATAAGAATGCCTAAACGAGAGGCACAATCAGGAGAGGCCTATGATAACAAAGAAACCACCAAGAAAATAGTGGTGGCCCTAGAAGAAGGAGAGGAGAGATGCACGTACATAGGTCATGACCTAACAGAGGAAGAAGAGCACGAATTGATTGCCTTGCTAAGAGAATACAGAGATGTATTCGCTTGGAGTTACAAGGATTTGAAAGGTGTCGACCCTGATATATGCTCACACACTATCCCCATGACCTCAGATGCCAAACCCTCGAAGCAAAAGCCTTATACATATAACGATAATTACGCTGCTAAGATCAAGGAAGAGATAGATAGACTGGTCGAAGCTGGATTTATCTATGAAATTGAGCACACTGAGTGGGTATCACCCATCGTAGTGGTGGGCAAGAAGAATGGCAAACTGCGCGTGTGCATTAACTTGAAGAAGGTTAATGTAGCCACTATTCGAGATAACTATCCGCTTCCCATCACAGAACATCTCTTAGAAAGAGTGGCAGGCAAGGAAGTGTACAGCTTCCTTGATGGATTTTCGGGCTACAATCAAGTAGCCATAGCTCCAGAGGATCAGCATAAGACAGCCTTTGCCACAGAATGGGGCATTTTTGCTTTTAGAGTAATGCCATTTGGGCTTACCAATGCACCAGCTACCTTCCAGAGGCTGATGTGCCATGTGTTTAAGGAGTTCCTGAGGAAGAGTTTAGAAGTCTATGTTGATGATCTTTGTGCTCATTCCAATATTAGACAAACCCATATTCCTGAACTCAGACAAATCTTTGACAAATGTAGAGAATATCAGGTCTGTCTGAACCCAGAAAAATGTGTTTTTATGGTCAGGCAAGGCAAGATTCTAGGACACATAGTGTCAAAGAATGGCATATCTACCGACGAAGAAAAAGTGAGAGCCATAGCAGAGCTACCTAGGCCAAAGAATGTCAAGTAAGTACAGGCTTTCATGGGGCATTGTGGTTATTACCGACGATTTATACACATGTATGCTGTCATTGCAAAGCCCATGTACGGACTTCTGACTAATTTTGAGTGGACGGATGAATGTGAGAATTCCTTCCAGGAGCTTAAACGAAGATTATGTTCAACACCAATCTTGACCACACCAGATTGGAATAAGCCATTCCATGTTCATGTGGATGCATCCAATTATGCTATTGGATGTGTGCTTGCACAACCTACTGGTGAAGGTAATATGGATCTTCCAATTGCCTATGCCAGTAGACAATTGAATGCGGCTGAACGGAATTACACCACTACGGAGAGAGAAGGCTTAGGCATGGTATATGCAGTTAAGAAATTTAGACACTATTTGCTTGCAAATAAGTTTAAATTTTTTACTGATCATCAGGCATTGCTATACCTTGTAAACAAGCCATGCAATACAGGAAGGTTAGTGAGATGGTTTCTCTTGCTAATGGAATATGATTTTGAGGTTGTGGTAAGGAAAGGGAGGACCCATTTGAGAGCTGATCATCTTTCTAGGCTCACATCGGGAGAAGCCCCACAAGGAGTATCAGATGACCTTCCTGATGCTTACTTGTTTAATCTGGAAGTGGTGCCGCAGTGGGCTAAGCCATTGGTACCAGTATTGACATACGGGCCTAATCATCCAGTGATAAACACACGGAATAGAGAGGTTGTAAAAGCCCAAAAGTACCACATCATGGCAGGGAGTATGTACAAGCACACAGATCAAGGGATCTTGGCTTGTTGCGTAGAAGAGGATAAGTACTCTAAATGGTTGCAATTAGCACATGTAGGTGCACTAGAGCAACACCATTCAAAGCAACGAACTTTACAGACCCTAAAGAGACTCGGAGTACATTGGCCAACTATGGAAGCTGATGTCCAAGAGTTGTGCAAGGAATGCCCAATCTGTTGCACTAAACCACCTGTGGAACATGCCACTCTCTATCAAGTATCCATTGTACCAGATTGGAGTGAACCTCTAGTATCATTCTTGAGGACAAACACATTCTCTCCAGACATGACTCTAGCTAGGAAAAGGAGTTTAGAACAAGAAGCCCAGGATTATTCACTCATTGGTGATAATCTATATAAGCGTGGTAAAGATGGTTACCTGAGGCTATGTGTCCATGAAAGTGAGTATCTTAAGATCTTAGAAACTGCTCACCAAGGTGTAGCAGGAGGACACTTTGGACCGGATCGGGTGATCAAGGCAATACTATTTGCGGGTTTCTGGTGGCCTACCCTTCACATGGATGCACATACCTATGTGAAACGGTGTGATGTCTGTCAGAGGACTCAGTATCCTATACGCAAAGATGAGATGCCACTGAAACCTATGATGGGCGGACGTGCATTCTCTAAGTGGGGAATAGACTTCGTAGGTCCTATTAATCCCCCAGCTAAAGGTTCTCATGCGGAATACATCATTGTGGCCACAGATTATCTCACCAAGTGGGTAGAAGTAAAGGCTACGACAAAGAACGATGCTCAAACAACTGCTAAATTCTTGTTTGAGAATGTGTTCACAAGATATGGGCTACCTATAGAGCTTGTAAGTGATAGAGGCACTCACTTCTTGAACGAAGTGATTGAAAATCTACTCCAAGAATTCTTGGTAATACACAAGAAGTCTGCCCCCTATCACCCTCAAGCTAATGGGCAAGCTGAGAGCACTAATAAGATCTTATGCAATGTACTGACGAAATTAGTGAACACTAAACGCTCTGATTGGGACAAACAGCTACACCATGCTGTTTGGGCATACCGAGTTGCCTACAAAACGGTACTCCAAGCCACCCCCTTTCAGATGGTATTCGGCCAAAACGCTGTGCTACCCTTGGACTTCCTGATTCCTACATTGAGAGTAGCACAAGAGCACGAATGGACAGGTCATGAGCTCTCCTCTAGGATCTTTGACCTTGAACGATTAGGAGAAACAAGACTGAGAGCAGCTGCAGGAATATATGCAGCCAAGAAGAGACAGAAGGCATATTTCGATGCCCATGTGAAGGATAAGGGCTTGAAAGCAGGAGATCCAGTTTTAGTCTATACACTGAAACAACACGCAAGGAAGCTAGAAAAGAGAGGCTACGGACCTATGATTATCAATAGGATCTCCACGAGTGGAGCAGTACAATTAGCCACGTTAGAAGGTGATATTCTCCCAAACTATATTAGCGGTTGCAGAGTCAAGCTGTATCAGGAACCCCTCACGGAGGAAATGCTCAGCCGACTCAACACTGCTAAGAAACGCAAAGAGGAAGAAAAGCGAATTCGAGAAGAAGCTCAAGCAGAAGCTTTAGAACGCATCAGAAGGATGAAGTTACGAAGGCAAGGTAGAGATCAGCCTAGAACAAATGACTATGCAGATCAAGGATATCCTATGGCCATGTGTGAAGTCGCAGGAACAAGCTCGCATAGGATAATTGATCGACGTCCTTTCATAACCCTAGATATAGGACAAGGAAAGAGTGCAAGGACCGTAAGAGCCTTGATTGACTCAGGTGCAGCCACTAGTGCTGTTAAATTATCTTACTGTCAAGAGTTGCAATTAACTGTCAATCCTGTGGAAGCGTATCTCATAGGATTGGGAGGCGTGGAAACCCCTTGCATGGGCGAGGTGGAACTTCCCCTCTATATTCATGATGAGGCTATAACAGTTAAAGTACTAGTGTGTCAAGACGAGGATCTCACTGAACCTCTTGTCTTGGGTCAAGATTGGATCTATGACCAAGCAGTCAACTTAAACTTAAGAAGTGGACTTCTTCAGGTTTGGGTCAATCATAGTCGAATTACAGTAGAGTTAGATAATGGAGCACTCAAGGAACTAGGAAAGGCACAGACTCCTGGTCCTTCCAGGAATACACATGAAGATGACCATGTTGTTCTTGTCCAAAACTATGTGTTGCAGAGGAATGATATTCGCAAAAAAGGAGTCAGGGATGCAAAGGAACTCCCTTCTTTTCCAAAGGCCAGAAGGAGGCAACAACCAAAGGTGGATCAAAGGCAGAAGAAGCAGAGTACTACCTATGTCGGGGATCCAAAGTACCTGCGCAGCAAAATGTCCCAGCACGTGAAACAAGTGTGGGTGCAGAAAGGCGAACACCCGGTTGCACTCAAGCCAACCACACGGGCAAAGCCTCTTATTAGTAACCAACAACACGACACTAATAAGAATTCTTTCGGAAATTCTTCTGCCAACGTGAAATCTATTTGGGTGCCCAAGAAGTCGATGAAGGCTAGCCCACAATCAAGACAAATTTGGGTGCCTAAGGCTTGCTTGCGGGCGCAAATAGCTACGCCGAAGCCACAACCTATACAGCATAAAACATTCACTCGTACAACCGGCATCCACTCGTTTTCAACACTCACGAACACACCAAGGCCCATGAGCACGAACAGAATCATTTGTAAATGGGTCCCTAAAAGGCCTCATATTCAATCTGATACACCTATAGTGTTCTCTAGCGTCTCTATGAAACCAAAAGAAAAACCAATCCACTGCATTTGGCAGCTTAAGACTTGTAGTAAACCCCCCGACCCCAATTTGTAAATTCACCCCCACTTACTAACTGCATTAGTCTCCTAGGAATACCCAAGCATTAACTACACACACTGTCTTCGTGCACTTACTAACCACTAACTCACCATCTACCTCATGTTAATGTTGTAACGGGGACAACAACGGATTTATTCTGTCCATTACGATGTTAACACATGATTCTATATTCTCACAGAATCAGAAGGCAAGAAGTAAAATGGCAGAAGCGACAGGTTCGGGCTCACAAGTAGGAATACTTACTGCAGGAATTGATGTGGATAGTCTACCTGTGGATGTGCCACCAACTGAACGACCAGTGGTGCTGCAGCACCTTCAGCAAATCCCGGTGCCGGATCCACCTACAGGGATCACGGAAAGAGTCCACGCCAATTCTCATTGGTTCAATGGCATGCCAGGTCCATTAGGAGAGGCCAAGTATATATGGGAGTCTAAGTGCGAGTATGACAGATCATGGGTGCGATTCCAATTTTTCTCCAAGGAGTTCGAGACTTTACAGAACACCGAGGATCTCCAGACCATATGGCAACGAGCAGGGCTGGCAGAATACTTTGAAGCCCCACTACCTAAACCCGATCTCCTCCGATGTTACTATTTGGTCTCCACATTACAAGCTAATGAAGAAAAGGACAAACCCGGATCATTTGTTCTTCCCTCATTGCTGGGCAACAACGAGTTAAAGAGGTTTGAACTTACTGTGGAGTTGGTAAGCGACGCTTTGAATATGCACGGCACGCATGTACCCTCTGAAAAGGATGCTCTTGTTCCCACTAACATGAAGGATAGGAAACTATTGAAGCTTAAAGACATGGCAGCACTCACCCCGAATGTGTCCATCCCTCTCCGCATGTGCATGCAACATTTCGCCTTTCCCGGCCAAGACCGATTCACACAACCACACAAGAGGATCTGGTTCGCTCTCTACTTAGCGGAAGCAGGTGCGTTACCCATTAAGCTACCGGTATGGATTATAGATCAATTGTATGAAGCAAACAAACGGTCTTCTAGGAAATTAGTGGTGAATGGATGCTGTGCAATCACACGCATCATTTACCGGTGCCTAGCGTACGATGTCCCCATTGAACGTGCCTTAACTTGGGCACAATTACAAATGTTTAAAAGGCTCAAGACGTCCACACATCAATCCAAGCGCATGAGGGGTGCGATCCCTTGTGTCCAGACAAGGGAAGTTCTAACTACTCCTGAGGTATCGCCACGAAGGGAGGCCACTGTACCTCCCTTTACCATTAGGATACCCAGGTCGGGATCTGACACTACGACACAAGCTACCCCATCGGCTCCTCCTGTTCCATCTGAATTCGAATTTGCTGCCACTGGAGATGCTGAAGGAATGGACCCCCAGGACTTCGAAGCATTCCTACAAAGTACACAATTCTCTGATGTGGAGTTTTATTCAGAGGCAGAGGAACAAGGCACATCCTCACGAAGAAGAAGAAAGTCTACAGACGGTCGACATGTACATTGGAGTGACGCTCAGCAAGGTCAACAACAAGGACACCTAGAAGAAGAAGGAACGTATGAAGAAGAGACCACTGAAGCCCCAGCCTATACAGCAGAACTTCGAAGGCTGTATCAGATTATGGAAAGAGTGCGATCGCAACAACTACTCACCGAACAGAGTAGCAGAGTACTCATGACTCAGTTGTTGTAAGAAGCAGGAGTTGACTCAGAGTATAGGGAAGGTCTCTTATTGATGGCAGAAACATATGGGGTAGTGGAAGCAGTGCGCACTGCCATTCAGAGGTCTCCAGTTCAATATGACCGACGAAGGTTCCAGACACGACCACGCTCAGGGAAGAATATCCAGATTCCCATTACAGTTGCAGAAGAGCCAACTATTACATCTGAACCTATCAGGACAACCTCCCAAGCAACCGAAACGGCTAGCCAACAGCACCCAGTCACCCATGAGGAGTCCACCGAACCACTACCACCCACACCCCCACCATCACCTCCTAGAGCAGAAACAGTGGAAATCACCTCGACCACTCAACCCACCGACCCAACCTTCATCTTCCGTACTCCCATCTCTAGTTCCACCCTATTCTCTACCACTGATAACCCAATCTTTGAAGCAACCCCCATCACTACACAATCCACCGAACCGCTCCTAGAGCCTACCCTAGGGCAACCATCACCCATGCCCTCAGCCATAGGTCATCCTGACCCTAGATCCACATTCATGGGTTTCCCTGCTACCACGCAACCCTTCCAGCCCCCCTCAAATTTACGACCTCAACCCCCGACCTCTCTCTCTCCATTTCTACAATCCCTCCATGACCTCCTTGCTAGAGCTTTTCAACCAGGGTCTCAACCCTTTCCTGTCTTTTCAGCTCCCCACCCCACTTCGCATCTATTCACCACTTCCACACACACACCACCTACCATCCCAATGTATATGGCAGACCCCACACTCACACCCACTCCTGAAGGTATGGACATTTCACCACCCACGGCACCTCCCCCCACGATTTCACCTCCTCCCATTCCCCCTCCACCAATTTCACTCACACACACAACTTCCGTAGACACATCATTCACTGTTTCCCTTCCCCAATTCCCTTCCCATGCATCTCCCACTGTGAACACCACCCACTCATCTATAGGAAATGCATTGGACACCATGTTGGCTTGTATATCAAATTTAAGGACAGATTACATTCAGCTCCAGCAACAAAACGAACGCCTGCACGAGCACTCAGAGACACTACAGCACCGCCTTGCGGAACTAGAAGCGGAAAATGCTCGCCTCCACACACAATTCCAAACTCTCCAAGAAGCTCATGGCATATTGGAGGTACAGTTACAGAACGTAGATCAGGAAGCGGTGCAGGTGGTAGAAGGTCACCTACGGACACAGCTGGAACGCAACTCAAAACTTCAGCGAAATATGGCTCTACTCAAACGCCATCTTGCGGCCGCTCAGGAAGAGAATAGACGCTTGCAAGTACAAAATCAAGAGAACTTGGAGGCAGCAATTGAGAGCACACCGGGGGCACCCATCAGCCCATCCAAGTTTCAAGCAGTGACCCTCGATAATATCAAGATCATATTAGAAGACTATGCCATGCTGCTTGAAGCACATGATAAACTATCGGAGGAACTGGGACAATTGAAGCAGGAACACAAAAAAGGACCAACAGCTGCCTCTCCAACCACCCCCTCCGTGGCTTCACTTCTCACAGACGCAGAGGCCATAAAAGATCTCCAGAAACAGGTCACTGAATTGCAAACACGTCTACTACAGTATGAGAGACCATCTTCCCCTCCAGAGGCTCCCACGGACGAAGAAGTTGTGCAAATTCCTGTGGAACAAACGTTTGACGAAGAATACGATCCGCAACCATTCCCAGGAGGCCAACAAACAGAAGAAGCACAGGACACATTCGAGGCACCACGGCCCCCATGGCTACGTCAAGTGGAGGAAATCGGGAGTTCGCACGAAGAGCGCACAGTAGTGCAAAATCAGGCCATGAGGGTCATAGAGGAAACTGTGTTACAATCAGCTTACTTCAAGAACCTGTCATCGAGACGCCTGATCCTCTCATCTGAACTCCAATACAGGCCGTATTATATTATCTTGGCTGATTATAATGCAGAAATACAAAGAGTCACGGGTCAGATTCCTACCTTTGCAACCCAATTTCAACCCGAAGACCTTCCTCCAGAGGTGCAAAAAGGCAAAATTCGTCAACCCACCTGGCGGCAGAAACTTCTAGAGACATATCCAGAAATGCTACGCACATGGAACAATGCGCCTCTACACCTCCTATACAATCCATGTTACGGTCCAGTCCCACGCCGCAGGTCTTGGAAGACATTCAATATCAAGGTACAGAACAACGCGCAATGCAAGGAATGGCTGAACTACCCGTACATTGCGCCACCACAGGGACCACCGTCGGTAGCATATATGATGGGAACCATTCGCCACTGGATGCCGCGCT
>CM035410.1:83655940-83688440 GCA_020310875.1 Ceratopteris richardii
AGACCATCGCGATTGCTCATCCCAAACGCAAATTTTAGGGTTTCAATTTTTGGCCAATTTTGGGGCTATTTTTGGGAAATTTTTGGGTGATTAGACTCATAGGAGACCCCTTATCTCATATTTGAAGAAAAACATGTTTGTGAGTTTTTACCCCCGAGGGCCTGAACGCTCATATCTTTCTCATCCGAAGTCCGTTTTTTGAGCTTTATAGCTCGTTAGAGAGCTCTTGACGAGTACTACGTGACCTCAACTATTTTTTTCATAAAGAACACGTTAATTTTTAGATAAGCTAATTTGAGGTTGACCATCTGTGGGACTAGGAAAGAAAGGGGGCCTTGGGAAGAAAATTTTTGCCAAAAATTAAGGGACTTAAAAGTGTATAAACTTAGGTGCTTGATCATCCATTGTGATATTGGTCTAATATTGGATTTTTCCAGGTCTAGCAAAGGCAATCAAGGGCAACCAAAGCAAGGCAGTGAAGGGCATAAAGCTTGGGAAGCGCGGCTTCTTGGGCATCAGAGCAATCAGAAAAGCTGACTCGAGGTTGGAAGATTACTCAACCCCCTCAGTCAATTTTTTGCTTAGGATAAACGTTAGCATTGTGGATTCAAGATGATAGGAATGCCCCAAGTTCAAGAGACTAAATTTATCAAGTCTAAGACTAAAGATAAGGGTGTGTGATACGAAAACCTAAAGGAAAGAACATAAGTCTGACGGAATGAGAACTCAAAGTACCGCAAAAAGTCGAATTCCTGACGCATACATTAAGACAAGAATCTAAAGAAATTTAAAAAGAATCAAGAAAGTAATAACAAAGAATCATTGACGATCTGAGCGTGTACTGAGTGTGCAAGGAAGAAAATTCATGAACCTTAGATCGGGCAAACACATAGGTAAGTCAGACCGACGAAGCCTTAGATCATCAGAGGCAAGTGGAGGAACTACTGCACGATCGTGGGCTCAACAATTGAACACTAGTTATCACTACGAGAGCTCAGATACTAGCGAATCAGAAATGGCATTTAGCACAGAAAGACCAGAAGGCGGGTCAAATGTAGCATACTTAGAAAGACCAAAAGGACCCTATAGGACTCAATTGGAGTTTCTTCGAACCAACCGCTTAGGTGCCCGCTGATGGAGAGTGTTAATCTCCAAAAGAACAAGTTGACCTTGAATTTAGATCACCTCTATATCAAGATCAACTTTAGACTCCACCTAATTTAGAGAACCTTCACCAAATTATCAGAAAATTGATTATTCTGAAAAATTCAATTTCTCAGAAAAGTCTGCTGCAGATTAATCACTCATTGACTAATCAATTCTGTAAAGTTTTTGATAAAACTTTGTACAACACTTCGCCTTGAGATTGCGCAACTTTATCAAGTTAAATTTCTCAAAATGATTGAGTATACTTTGAGAAATCATACAAACAAGTTACCTATGTGTAAAACACCTTCTCTGCAGTAGCGACTTTGACACCTGTAACTTCTTAGCACTGGTTCTCACAATGTCGAACCCGTTTGATCAAGATCTTTTAGCCATAGATGGCTTACCTTCCAACTTAGATTTTAAGCCCTCACTTGTGTAAAACTTTACACCACACACTGAGAAATCTTCATTTCTCTGAACATGAAATCTGCGCCAGTTTTGTCGACTCTCAGAACATCTTCACATATGAATGTTCCTAAACAAAATTCTCTCAGCCTGATTGCAATTAACCTCTCAAATTCTAGCCATAGATAGATTAGCTATGGACTTAGATAAGTGCAAAAGGATTCCTCAAAAGATTAAACACAGAAGGAGAATGGGAGAGAAGATCGACGCGCAGAAATCTACAACATTTTCTTCTTCATTACTTTTCATGCATATGGTTGATGATACATACAATGTTCATCACCTATCACCTATTGTCTTCTCTATCTGATCTATATCACTCTCTCCATCTACGAATACATATATGTAGATATATATACGAGTCTAACTCGTCATCCTTTTCAAAATACATTGAACTATTTACAAGAGTAATATACAAAAGAAACATTTCTGATTCTATTCTCTTCCTTTGAAAATAATCTTCATCCTTCCACATATCTTTTCACTTTTGGTCTTCATGTAATCACTTATTGATGATTGCTCTGCTCCAACAGCTCCCCCTCAATCTTCAATTGTGATTACCTGCATCTTCTTTATTCCTGCCATATCTTTAAACCTCTGCAACTTAGGTCCATCCAAACTTTTAGTCATCATATCTGCAAGTTGATCTTTTGTAGGGGTGTGTATCACTTCAATTTCCTTCTCAATGACCTTCTCTCTCAGGAAATGATACTGTATTTCAATATGCTTAGTTCTAGCATGAAACACAGGATTAGCTGCCAAGTATAAAGAACTCATGTTGTCTCCACAAACAATAGGAGTACTTTGAACAACATCAAAAACTTTCATAAGTGTCTTTAGCCATATTACCTCCTTTGCAGCTTCCACCATACCTTTATATTCTGCCTCTGTAGATGACAAAGCAACTGTATGTTGCTTCTTAGAACACCATGAAATCAATTTGTCTCCTACATAGCACAAGTATCCATGTGTTGATCTTCTATCATCCACATTACCTGCCCAATCTGCATCACTATATATCTTCACTCTTGTATCAGAAGTAAATCCATAGTACAACCCTTCTCTGAGTGTACCCTTGATGTACCTAAGTACTCTTTGTCCTGCAATCCAATGTTCCTTTCTAGGACAATGCATAAATTGTGAAAGCACACCAACTGCATATGACAAATCAGGCCTTGTCAATGTAGCATAAATCAAGCTACCAACTAAAATTTGATAGAGTTTCATGTCTCTGAACTCTTCTCCTCCAAACCTAGACAATTTATGGTTCACTTCCAAAGGTGTAGGTGACACCTTGCAATCTTCCATTTTAAATTTGGTTAGCAAATTTTTAAGATACCTTTCTTGGGTCACATATACTCCATGTTGAGTATAAGAAATCTCCATTCCCAAGAAGAATGATAGGTTCCCCAAATCACTGATTTTGAACTCTTTCTCCATCTGCTTCTTGATCATTTGTATTCCTTTATCATCTGTTCCTGTAAGTATTATGTCATCAACATAAATACAAACATAAATGAACCCATCTTCACTTGCTTTGACTAGCAAGCTACTATCTGCCTTTGATGCTTGGAATCCAAGATCATTTAAGAATTTTACAAGCCTGTAATTCCATGCCCTTGGGGCTTGCTTTAATCCATACAAAGCTCTCTTGAGCTTACACACATAATTTGGACTCACTTGATCTTTGAACCCATCTGGTTGCTCCATGTAGACTTCATCTGAAATGTAACCATTCAAGAAGGCATTTTTAACATCTAATTGAGACAACTTCCAACCTTTACAAGCAGCAATTGCTATGAGTGTCCTGATGGTTGTCATCTTTGCCACAGGACTATAAGTCTCATCATAATCCACTCCATATGTCTGTGCATATCCTTTCACAACAAGTCTAGCTTTGTATCTAGACACACTTCCATCTGCAAATCTTTTAGTCTTGTAAACCCACTTACAACCAATGATTTTCTGACTATTAGGTTTAGGAACCAAATCCCATGTTTGATTCTCTATCAATGCATCATACTCCTCTTGCATAGCATCTTCCCAATTCTTCTTCCCTTTGGCCTCTTCATATGTAGAAGGGTCTTCATCTGCTTTTACCAAATAAGCATAATCTTTAGTAGTTAAGAATGAAGTGTCATAGCTATACCTTGTAGGTTGCCATTTGTGCCTAGATGATCTCCTAACTTCTGCACTTCTTGAGGTCTCTGGTTCATCACATTCTGGATCAAACCTTGGCCTCTCTTCAACTTCAATCTGCACTTCATTACTCTCACTTTCATCAAGTAATTGAATCTTTGCTTTACCTTTTCTTTGATCCACTACTTTTTCATCATCTGCATGTACATTATATTTACCTGCATACCAAGTACCTTGCTCATCAAATGTAACATCCTTGGATACAATAAATTGCCTTGTGGATGGACTCCACAACCTGTATCCCATTTGCTTATCATCATAACCAATGAATACATACTTTTCTGCCTTAGGCTCCAACTTATGCCTCAATTGAGATGGCACATATGCATATGCCAAGCATCCAAATATTCTGCAATGATCCAAGGTAGGTTTCTTACCCCACCAAGCTTCATATGGTGTCATACCCTGCAAAGCTTTACAAGGCAATCTATTAACCAAATATGTAGCTGTATTAACAGCCTCAGCCCACAAATAATTTGGGCAATTCTTCTCTTTCATCATGGACCTTGCAAACTCAACAAGAGTCCTATTTCTTCTTTCTGCTACCCCATTTTGTTGAGGAGAGTACCTGCAAGTAACTTCTCTCTTTATACCTGCATTCCACAAATAATCATTGAACTCATTTGAAAAATACTCTCCCCCTCCATCTGACCTTAGTCTCTTCAATTTTTGACCTGTAATCCTTTCTGCATATGCATGATAGTGTTTAAATGTATTAAACACTTCTGACTTTTCTTTAACCACATAAATTGTGATCCACCTGGTAGCATCATCAACATATATGACATAATATCTTGAACCATTTATACTAAAGTCCTTTGAAGGACCCCACACATCTGTATGCACCAGTTCAAGTCTTTCTGAATACATAAACCCATGCTTGGAATAGGATTGCTTATGAGCCTTACCTAATTGACATGCCTCACATCTGTATGTCATGTGTTGACCTGCAATGTTAGGCAACCCAAGCACTGAATCATTGTTAATCATTTCTTTGATACCTCTTTCATTAAAGTGTCCAAGTCTTTTGTGCCAAAGATCCAATTCTGACACCTTCTGCTCTCCATATGTGAACATAGCATGTCCAACATTTCCTTGTACCTTCAATGTGAAAAGCCTTCCTTCTTTCTTTCCTGCAATAACTTGTTTATACCCTTGACTAGGGTCTTCAACATAAACTCCATCATTGGTGAACCTTACCTCATATCCTTTTTCCACAATTTGACCTACACTGATCAAATTCTTTGGAATTGTGGGAACATAAAGTACCTTACTCAGAAGAGTGCTCCCATCCTTAGCTTTGACTGAACCAATTGACTTTACCTTATGCTTTGTATTATCACCTGTCTGAACTGTATGATTAATTGCATTATGATCTAGGTCAGTCATCAAAGCAATATTTCCACTTAAATGATTACTACATCCTGAATCAATATAGAACACTCTCATGTACTCATGTGAGGTTTCACATGTATTCATAATGAGAGTCGAGTCCTCCTTCTGATCTGATGCATAGTTGTAGTAGGTGTTATTATAGGATTGATTTTGGAAGTTTCTTCCACCACCTCTTCCAAAAGAATTCCTACCACCTCTACCTCTGAAGTTTCCTCTCTGAAATCTACCACCTCTTCCTCTTTGATTAAAGTTCTGATAATTACCATTGTTTTGATTATTGTGCCAACAATCATGAGATAGATGATTGGTCTTACCACATATCCAACAAGCTCTTGCATTATCTTTGTTGTTTCTGCCTCTTCCTCTACTTCTGCCATTTCCTCTTCCTCTTATGAAATTTGCTTGGTTTGATGTACCTTCTTCTTCACCTGATTGTTGCTTCCCTTTGTTAGCTTTCTTCTTGTCTTTAGAGTACATTGCATGACCTGCACTCTTATCAACATCTCCTTTGACATCATTCTCAAAAGTTAGCATATGACCTAACAATTGATTCAAATCAGGAGTAAAGTGATCTAATGAAAGTTCTGTAGATAAAATGAAGGGCTTCCACTTCTCATCTCCTCTTAGCCCTGTGAGTATTTGTCTTACCAATTTGTCTTCTTCAATGTCTTCATCCACTGCACCTAGAGAATCTGCAATGTCCTTCATCTTTGTCACATAATCAGAGATTGATTGTGAGGCCTTCTTCTTGAAAGTAGTAAATTCTGCCCATAGTGAAGCCTTCCTTGATTTGGTTGTATTTTGGAAATGCTCCTCCAAAGCATTCCAAATATCACATGCACTTTCAAGTCCTCTAATGTGAGGAAGCAAATAGTCATTGACTGCCATGTAGATTATGCTCCTTGCTTGAGCATCCTTCTTCATCCAATTCTTCAAGTCTGCAAGCTCCTCCCTAGTTGGAACACTAGGATCTCTGAATTCTGGCTTTTCTTCATCTCCTGTGATGTATCCTATCAGATCTTTGCTCATAAGATGAGCTTCCATCCTCATAGACCAAGCTGGATAGTTTTCTCTATCCAACTTTTCAATTTGGAGACTATCTCCCATCCTTGCTTCACCTGTAGTCTCAAAACTTTAGACTTTACAAGGAATAAATGTACCTTTACTTCGAGTCTTGCTTCTTCTGATCCTTCTGATAGCTTCAATGTGTTTTCCTTCAAGTTTTCTTCAACCTTTATCCTTCTGCACCTTCAAAATGTAAAAATTTGTACTTCTGCAATAGTCGGAGTCTTCTTCACTTCAATTCTGACACAACCTGCTCTGATACCACTGATGGAGAGTGTTAATCTCCAAAAGAACAAGTTGACCTTGAATTTAGATCACCTCTATATCAAGATCAACTTTAGACTCCACCTAATTTAGAGAACCTTCACCAAATTATCAGAAAATTGATTATTCTGAAAAATTCAATTTCTCAGAAAAGTCTGCTGCAGATTAATCACTCATTGACTAATCAATTCTGTAAAGTTTTTGATAAAACTTTGTACAACACTTTGCCTTGAGATTGCGCAACTTTATCAAGTTAAATTTCTCAAAATGATTGAGTATACTTTGAGAAATCATACAAACAAGTTACCTATGTGTAAAACACCTTCTCTGCAGTAGCGACTTTGACACCTGTAACTTCTTAGCACTGGTTCTCACAATGTCGAACCCGTTTGATCAAGATCTTTTAGCCATAGATGGCTTACCTTCCAACTTAGATTTTAAGCCCTCACTTGTGTAAAACTTTACACCACACACTGAGAAATCTTCATTTCTCTGAACATGAAATCTGCGCCAGTTTTGTCGACTCTCAGAACATCTTCACATATGAATGTTCCTAAACAAAATTCTCTCAGCCTGATTGCAATTAACCTCTCAAATTCTAGCCATAGATAGATTAGCTATGGACTTAGATAAGTGCAAAAGGATTCCTCAAAAGATTAAACACAGAAGGAGAATGGGAGAGAAGATCGACGCGCAGAAATCTACAACATTTTCTTCTTCATTACTTTTCATGCATATGGTTGATGATACATACAATGTTCATCACCTATCACCTATTGTCTTCTCTATCTGATCTATATCACTCTCTCCATCTACGAATACATATCTGTAGATATATATACGAGTCTAACTCGTCATCCTTTTCAAAATACATTGAACTATTTACAAGAGTAATATACAAAAGAAACATTTCTGATTCTATTCTCTTCCTTTGAAAATAATCTTCATCCTTCCACATATCTTTTCACTTTTGGTCTTCATGTAATCACTTATTGATGATTGCTCTGCTCCAACACCCGCATGTATGAGGATGGTTTGCGAAGACAAGTGGTGCAAATGCACAACCCCGATCAACCAAAACATCCAGTGGTGAAATTCGAGAGAGACGCGTACATAGACAAGGAAGGAACGATGTACATCTTAATTATGCAGCCAAACAATACGAATGAGTTTGGCGTGATTCAGTTAGAGACGGAAGCGAGATCTCAAGGAAAGGAACCATTAGAAGAACCAAGAACACCTAGAGGGAAATCTGTACTGACACGAGTACTAATTCCAGATTGGACCCCTCAGGACAACAGAAGCATAGAGCTGTTTGTAAATAAAGAAACTGATGAAGCTTTTTGGAGATACAGAACGGAACAACCTAGCGAGGTAGGCTCCATTATAATCTACGAGTTCAAGGACCCAGATACACCTGGAAAGGTTGTATACCTGGATGAGACTTGAGAAAGAGTCTTTGTGGTGCCTGACCACGCTAGAAACACATACACATGGAGAGGTGATTTAGTATTCCCTCCATCTCGAGCAAACATAAACGCGAGCCAACAAGGGACAGGAACATCCTCAGCCCATGGCATGCAAAGAGAAAAGAACAAAGAAAGACCTGAAGTAAGCTTCAATCATCCCATAGGAAGAGATAGAACGACCATAGACACGGACAGAACGGATAGACAAAGAGATCATAGAATGCTAGGTGGTAGAGATGATTTTCCTCTACCTAGACCACGTGAACACACAAGAATATTAAGACCCACTCAGTTAGTAAAATCCATGAAAAATTATTTTGATGGGACAGGAGATCCCTATGACCATGTCGCAGAATTCAAGCAAGTACTAAGAGCAGAACAAGTCGAAGACATGTTCACGCAATATAATGCATTTGGACTAACGTTAAAGAATACCGCTTTAACTTGGTTTCAACCATTGCAGCAAAGGCAATTTAGAGACATCCATCACTTTTTAGAGTCATTCATCACTGAATTCTCTAAAAGTGGGATCAGACATGACACGTCTTCATTGATTCATAGTTTCAAACAGACCCCTCAGGAAACAGTTAGACTGGCAGGACGTAGGTTTAGATAATATGTTGAAAGATGTCCAATGCAAGAGTTACCCTCACAAGCCAAGCAAGTGTCATTGTTTCTAGACGGCTTGTTGAGCTCTAAACTACGCTCCTATGTGTACTTAAAATAACCCAGAATGCTAGAGCAGTGTGTAAGAATATGTATAGACATTGAGGACAACTTAGGAGACGAGTTGGAACTCTCAAAGGTCTATAAGGACTCGGATTGTTCTTCTCTAGCATCCACAAAATTGTCTAACTCGATAGAGGACCTAGCAGAAAAAGTGGCCCAGAAACTAGGAGTTTCTAGTAAACAGATGCCCAAGTTAACAACTAACGTACGTTGTTACACTTGTGGTGGAAATCATTTGGAAAATGTGTGTCCCAGTGTGACACAACCGCAAGCCAACTCTAGTGGCCAATACTGTACAATTGAGAGAAGATACACAAATCACACGGCTCAAGACTGCCCATACAACAAACAGGCAGGGAGACAGAACTACCTGCAAGCATACGCACAGCCAGGTAGGTATCAAGGCCAATACAATGCTCAGCCTTATTACTATAGGCCTCCTCAGAACTACCCTTATCAGGCGCAACAGAGACCTCAACCTGCTTTAGCTCAGCAGCCACCCCCACCAGCGAATGTCATCTCAATCAAATACGCTGCTGTAGAAGAAAACCTAAGTAGGGCTTTAGTGCCTTCTTCACCCTTGATCACAGAGAGTGACCCAAACTCAAACAGTTTTGACTCTACTCATGTAGATAGTCCACCCGCTTATTACACGGAGTCACCAGAACACGTGGAGACATATCAATATGACAGTCCACCAATGGAACCTAGTTGGGAGCCCGAATACGCTAATGTGATGTACACGAACCCAAACCCACGGCCCCAATTAAGACAGCAAAGACCACAGGGCCCTAGAGGACCATGCTTTAGGTGCCAAGGAGATCATTTCATAAAGGATTGTCCACATCCTCCAATAGCAGGGCAATCACAGTACTATAACATCCAAGGCTTTTGTGCCGATTGTGGTAAAGAGCACATAATCAAAGATTGTCCTAAGAACCCTGCTAATGTGTCAAATGTGACACCAATCAATGTGATAGGCATTGTGAACAATGCAGATGGATCCAACCCTACATATGTACCTATCCAAGCTATAACAAGAGCCCAGGCGCTCTTACAGAATCAACAGCTTAATCAGGAGAAAACAGCCAGAAATAGTGAAGTTGCAGAATCTAGCAGTAAAAAGACGAAATCTTGGAAAGATTCTAGAGAAAGAATCAAGAGAAAGTGGAGTAAAAAGATAACAGAGTTGGAAGGAAGTCTCAAGGAATCAAGAGCCAAAATTCTAGAATTGACTTCACAGGAATTAAATCAAGAGAACCCAGCTCAAAAATCAGGATCAGTTTTAGCGGAACCCATACCAGAAAACCTAGACATGATGTTTCGTGCATATCAAGCTAGGATAAAAGAAGGACCTCAAGTAGCGGAAATGAGTAAGAACTACCCTCGAGCAAACCTAGAAATAGAGAGGACTAAACTTTGCATGAAGATGGTAGAATTAGCACAAGCTTTGTTCGAAGCCTCTAGATATCTTAATTGGAATAACATGGCAAAACCTGAACTACACTTTCAAGGTCTAATGGAGAGGCTAGAATACTTGATAGAAAGCAAAGAGAAAAAGGATCAGCATAGGAATCTTAGTGCCCCAGAGACACAAGAAAGGAATGCACCATCCTATCTCAAGTGCCAAACACAGAAGGGGAAGACAACCTGTCTTCTATACATAGATATTCACATGAATTTTTGAGAGAAATCCAAGAAGAGAAATGGAGAAAAGAACAAGGAACCCATCCTCCTATTCAAGAAATAGACGACTTGCAAGAACAATTTCCCCAAGATATCCCCTCTATTTACGATGATGTAGAGGAAGAGCAACTGAGCGAACACACAGGTTTTGAATCCAATTCTTTGCAAGAATTACCTCAGTTCACAGGACCTTGGGAAGACAAGTCTATTAGCATGAGAGCACCCACGATAATAGTGAGGAATGAAGAATCAGTAATCCCTAGAAACACAAAAGTGATCAAGAACACTAAAGTACAGTGTAATCTCACTCTAGAGGAGTTGTTAAAGGTTAAACAAGAACTGTGGAAACATGTAGCAAATCAATTCCCTGAGCTTGCTACAACTTCCTCTCAGATAGGATCACACAAGAAGGTACCAGAGATACCCGTGGAAAAGATCGGAGATGTAAGTGAAGGAGAGGAAGGTAACACGTATCTTCCAATAACCCATCAGGGCTACACCACGAAAGCCATCTTAGATTCAGGAGCCGGAGTAGCCATCGCTACCACCGCTTTATGGAAACGTTGGGGTAAGCCAGCACTCAGACCTACCAGGATGAAACTACAAATGGCTGATGGACATATAGAAAAACCATTAGGCTTACTAGAAGGCATATCTCTCACCACTTGTGGTGTGGAGTTTGAGCATACCTTCGCCATTTGTGACTTTGCGAAAAATCATGCTTATGAGATGATATTGGGACGACCATTCATGCGTCAGTTGCAAATTGCACAAGATTGGGGAACTAATTCTTTGTACTTGCGACATTTAGGAGTGACTACTAAAGTCAATCTTAAAGACTATTCACATCGAGATGTACCCCCAATAGAATGGAATACCATCCATAAGACACCAGTAGAAACAGAATCAGTACACTCTTTGGAGTCAGACCCCTCATGGTTACACGAGGACACTCACTTATGGATGTGTAAAGTAGCAAAACAAGAGGAAGAAAGGTTAGAAGCCAGGACTTTAGGTGCAGAACAACATCCACGAACCCTTCAAGACCAAGCTTACGCACCAGTAGTATTCCCAGATGAAGAATTCGAACCTCATGGTTGGGCAGAAATCTTAGCAACCATGGATGTAGCCATCAATGAAGAACAATGGACACCCCACTGTGACGAGGATGGCTATGACATCTCAGTTTTCACGATAGAGCCAATTATGTGTGATTCAGTTTTAGAAGAGTGTGAACCTAACACTGATGCTTTCGAGGATGCGAGTGATTTTGATTTAGAGTCAATTATTATGGACTCACCCTTTGCATCAAAAGAAGAATATTTTTACGAAGTAGAAACTCATCCTCAGACTGTTGGTGCATGACAATCATCAATTGAAGAATTATGGAGGAATGAAGTCAAGGAGTCAAGAAGAAAACAAAGTCAGATGGTTGAAGGAAGGACATGTTCAGAAAATCCAAAGACATGTACACATATGTACATTAGCTGACTTATACCTTTGTCTAGTCATACACTTGTATATATTCATCTATAAATATGATGGAAAATGTCGGGCAAATAGAGCAGAAGAAGATTAGAGAATAGGGAGAGAGAAACTAGTGTCATTAGACACATTTGAAGAGAGTGAATTATCCATCCTCACTTGTATGTAAATTTTCTGAAGAAATCGAAAAACTTGCGCCCGATGTTTAGCAGTCTGCTCCTTCTGTGTTTAATCTTCTGAGAAATCCTTCTGCACGTGTCTAAGTCCATAGCTAATCTATCTATGGCTAAAATTTGAGAGGTTAATTGTAATCAGGCTGAGAGAATTTTGGTTAGGAACATTCATATGTAAGATTGTTCTAAGAGTCGAAGAATCTGGCGCACATTTCATTTTCAATGAAATGATCATTGCTCAGTCCACAGTGTAAAGTTTTACACAAATGAGGGCTTAAAATCTAAGTTGGAAGGTAAGCCATCTATGGCTAAAAGATCTTGATCAAACGGGTTCAGAGCTGGGAGAACCAAAACTAAGAAGTTGCAGGTGTCAAAGTCTCCATTGCAAGGAAGCAGTTTCAGACATAGACTTTTCTGAAGAAACTGAATTTTTCAGAATAATCAATTTTCTAATAAATTGGTGAATGATCTCTAAGTTTGGTGGAGTCTAAAAGTTAATCTTGATATAGAAGTGATCTAAATTCAAGGTTAACTTGTTCTTTTGGAGATTAACACTCTCCATCAGTGGTATCAGAGCAGGTTGTGTCAAAATTGAAGTGAAGGAGACTCCGACTATTGCAGAAATACAAAACTTTACATTTCGAAGGTGCAAAAGGTCAAAGTGTGAAGAAAAATTAAAGGAAGACATACAAAGAGTATCAAAAGGATCAGAAGGAGCAACATTCGAAGTAAAGGTACATTCATTATCTGTAAAGGTTAAAGATTTGAAGCTACAGGTGAAGTAAAGATGGGAGATAGTCTCCAAATTGAGAAGCTGGATAGAGAGAACTATCCTGCATGGTCTATGAGGATGGAAGCTCAGCTTATGAGCAAAGATTTGATAGGATATATCACAGGAGATGAAGAAAAGCCAGAATTCAGAGATCCTAGTGTTCCAACTAGGGAGGAGCTTGCAGATTTGAAGAATTGGATGAAGAAGGATGCTCAAGCAAGAAGCATCATCTACATGGCAGTCAATGACTATTTGCTTCCTCACATTAGAGGACTTGAAAGTGCATGTGACATTTGGAATGCTTTGGAAGAGCATTTCCAAAATACAACCAAATCAAGGAAGGCTTCACTATGGGCAGAGTTTACTACCTTCAAGAAGAAGGCCTCACAATCAATTTCTGATTATGTGACAAAGATGAAGGACATTGCAGATTCTTTAGGTGCAGTGGATGAAGATATTGAAGAAGACAAATTGGTAAGACAAATACTCACAGGGCTAAGAGGAGATGAGAAATGGAAGCCTTTCATTTTATCTACAGAACTTTCATTAGATCACTTTACTCCTGACTTGAATCAATTGTTAGGTCATATGCTAACTTTTGAGAATGATGTCAAAGGAGATGTTGATAAGAGTGCAGGTCATGCAATGTATTCTAAAGACAAGAAGAAAGTCAACAAAGGAAAGCAACAATCAGGTGAAGAAGAAGGTACTTCAAACCAAGCAAACTTCATGAGAGGAAGAGGAAATGGCAGAAGTAGAGGAAGAGGCAGAAACAACAAAGAGAATGTAAGAGCTTGTTGGATATGTGGTAAGACCAATCATCTATCTCATGATTGTTGGCATAATAATCAAAACAATGGTAATTATCAGAACTTTAATCAAAGAGCAAGAGGTGGTAGATTTCAGAGAGGAAACTTCAGAGGTAGAGGTGGTAGGAATTCTTTTGGAAGAGGTGGAGGAAGAAACTTCCAAAGTCAATCCTATAATAACACCTACTACAACTATGCATCAGATCAAAAGGAGGACTCGACTCTCATTATGAATACATGTGAAACTTCACATGAGGACATGAGAGTGTTTTATATTGATTCAGGATGTAGTAATCATTTGAGTGGAAATATTGCTTTGATGACTGACCTAGATCATAATGCAATTAATCATACAGTGCAGACAGGTGATAATACAAAGCATAAGGTAAAGTCAATTGGTTCAGTCAAAGCTAAGGATGGGAGCACTCTTCTGAGTAAGGTACTTTATGTTCCCACAATTCCAAAGAATTTGATCAGTGTAGGTCAAATTGTGGAAAAAGGTTATGAAGTAAGGTTTACCAATGATGGAGTTTATGTGGAAGACCCTAGTCAAGGGTATAAACAAGTTATTGCAGGAAAGAAAGAAGGAAGGCTCTTCACATTGAAGGTACAAGGAAATGTTGGACATGCTATGTTCACATATGGAGAGCAGAAGGTGTCAGAATTGGATCTTTGGCACAAAAGACTTGGACACTTTAATGAAAGAGGTATCAAAGAAATGATTAACAATGATTCAGTGCTTGGAATGCCTAACATTGCAGGTCAACACATGACATACAGATGTGAGGCATGTCAATTAGGTAAGGCTCATAAGCAATCCTACTCCAAGCATGGGTTTATGTATTCAGAAAGACTTGAATTGGTGCATACAGATGTGTGGGGTCCTTCAAAGGACTTTAGTATAAATGGTTCAAGATATTATGTCATATATGTTGATGATGCTACCAGGTGGATCACAATTTATGTGATTAAAGAAAAGTCAGAAGTGTTTAATACATTTAAACACTATCATGCATATGCAGAAAGGATTACAGGTCAAAAATTGAAGAGACTAAGGTCAGATGGAGGGGGAGAGTATTTTTCAAATGAGTTCAATGATTATTTGTGGAATGCAGGTATAAAGAGAGAAGTTACTTGCAGGTACTCTCCTCAACAAAATGGGGTAGCAGAAAGAAGAAATAGGACTCTTGTTGAATTTGCAAGGTCCATGATGAAAGAGAAGGATTGCCCAAATTATTTGTGGGCAGAGGCTGTAAACACAGCTACTTATTTGGTTAATAGATTGCCTTGTAAAGCTTTGCAGGGTATGACACCATATGGAGCTTGGTGGGGTAAGAAACCTACCTTGGATCATTGCAGAATATTTGGATGCTTGGCATATGCATATGTGCCATCTCAATTGAGGCATAAGTTGGAGCCTAAGGCAGAGAAGTATGTATTCATTGGTTATGATGATAAGCAAATGGGATACAGGTTGTGGAGTCCATCCACAAAGCAATTTATTGTATCCAAGGATGTTACATTTGATGAGCAAGGTACTTGGTATGCAGGTAAATATAATGTACATGCAGATGATGAAGAAGTAGTGGATCAAAGAAAAGGTAAAGCAAAGATTCAATTACTTGATGAAAGTGAGAGTAATGAAGTGCAGATTGAAGTTGAAGAGAGGCCAAGGTTTGATCCAGAATGTGATGAACTAGAGACCTCAAGAAGTGCAGAAGTTAGGAGATCATCTAGGCACAAATGGCAACCTACAAGGTATAGCTATGACACTTCATTCTTAACTACTAAAGATTATGCTTATTTGATAAAAGCAGATGAAGACCCTTCTACATATGAAGAGGCCAAAGGGAAGAAGAATTGGGAAGATGCTATGCAAGAGGAGTATGATGCATTGATAGAGAATCAAACATGGGATTTGGTTCCTAAACCTAATAGTCAGAAGATCATTGGATGTAAGTGGGTTTACAAGACTAAAAGATTTGCAGATGGAAGTGTGTCTAGGTACAAAGCTAGACTTGTTGTGAAAGGGTATGCACAGACATATGGAGTGGACTATGATGAGACCTATAGTCCTGTGGCAAAGATGACAACCATTAGGACACTCATAGCAATTGCTGCTTGCAAAGGTTGGAAGTTATCTCAATTAGATGTAAAAAATGCTTTCTTGAATGGTTACATTTCAGATGAAGTCTACATGGAGCAACCAGATGGGTTCAAAGATCAAGTGAGTCCAAATTATGTGTGTAAGCTCAAGAGAGCTTTGTATGGGTTAAAGCAAGCCCCAAGGGCTTGGAATTATAGGCTTGTAAAATTCTTGAATGATCTTGGATTTCAAGCATCAAAGGCAGATAGTAGCTACCTAGTCAAAGCAAGTGAAGATGGGTTCATTTATGTTTGTATTTATGTTGATGACATAATACTTACAGGAACAGATGATAAGGGAATACAAATGATCAAGAAGCAGATGGAGAAAGAGTTCAAAATCAGTGATTTGGGGAACCTATCATTCTTCTTGGGAATGGAGATTTCTTATACTCAACATGGAGTATATGTGACCCAAGAAAGGTATCTTAAAAATTTGCTAACCAAATTTAAAATGGAAGATTGCAGGGTTGCACCTACACCTTTGGAAGTAAACCATAAATTGACTAGGTTTGGAGGAGAAGAGTTCAGAGATATGAAACTCTATCAAAGTTTGGTTGGTAGCTTGATTTATGCTACATTGACAAGGCCTGACTTGTCATATGCAGTTGGTGTGCTTTCACAATTCATGCATTGTCCTAGAAAAGAACATTGGATTGCAGGACAAAGAGTACTTAGGTACATCAAGGGTACACTCAGAGAAGGGTTGTACTATGGATTTACTTCTGATACAAGAGTGAAGATATATAGTGATGCAGATTGGGCAGGTAATGTGGATGATAGAAGATCAACACATGGATACTTGTGCTATGTAGGAGACAAATTGATTTCATGGTGTTCCAAGAAGCAACATACAGTTGCTTTGTCATCTACAGAAGCAGAATATAAAGGTATGGTGGAAGCTGCAAAAGAGGTAATATGGCTAAAGACACTTTTGAAAGTTTTTGATGTGATTCAGAGTACTCCTATTATTTGTGGAGACAATATGAGTTCATTATACTTGGCAGCTAATCCTGTATTTCATGCTAGAACTAAGCATATTGAAATACAATATCATTTTCTGAGAGAGAAGGTCATTGAGAAGGAGATTGAAGTCATACACACTCCCACAAAAGATCAAGTTGCAGATATGATGACAAAAAGTCTAGATGGACCAAAACTACAAAGATTCAAGGATATGGCTGGAGTAAAGAAGATAGAGAAGAACCTCAATTAATGATTGAGGGGGAGCTGTTGGTGCATGACAATCATCAATTGAAGAATTATGGAGGAATGAAGTCAAGGAGTCAAGAAGAAAACAAAGTCAGATGGTTGAAGGAAGGACATGTTCAGAAAATCCAAAGACATGTACACATATGTACATTAGCTGACTTATACCTTTGTCTAGTCATACACTTGTATATATTCATCTATAAATATGATGGAAAATGTCGGGCAAATAGAGCAGAAGAAGATTAGAGAATAGGGAGAGAGAAACTAGTGTCATTAGACACATTTGAAGAGAGTGAATTATCCATCCTCACTTGTATGTAAATTTTCTGAAGAAATCGAAAAACTTGCGCCCGATGTTTAGCAGTCTGCTCCTTCTGTGTTTAATCTTCTGAGAAATCCTTCTGCACGTGTCTAAGTCCATAGCTAATCTATCTATGGCTAAAATTTGAGAGGTTAATTGTAATCAGGCTGAGAGAATTTTGGTTAGGAACATTCATATGTAAGATTGTTCTAAGAGTCGAAGAATCTGGCGCACATTTCATTTTCAATGAAATGATCATTGCTCAGTCCACAGTGTAAAGTTTTACACAAATGAGGGCTTAAAATCTAAGTTGGAAGGTAAGCCATCTATGGCTAAAAGATCTTGATCAAACGGGTTCAGAGCTGGGAGAACCAAAACTAAGAAGTTGCAGGTGTCAAAGTCGCCATTGCAAGGAAGCAGTTTCAGACATAGACTTTTCTGAAGAAACTGAATTTTTCAGAATAATCAATTTTCTGATAAATTGGTGAATGATCTCTAAGTTTGGTGGAGTCTAAAGTTAATCTTGATATAGAAGTGATCTAAATTCAAGGTTAACTTGTTCTTTTGGAGATTAACACTCTCCATCACAGACACACGAAGAAATTACGAATGAGGTGAGATTAGCCACTCAAGTGACTAGCAAGAGTGAAGGCAAGAAAAGAAAGAAGAAAGAAACCATGCCAGAAGAAGAAGAATCTTTGTTTGAAGTACCCGAGAACTTCAAGAAATATGAAATAGAAGATAGAAGAATCATGGTACGAATGCCGAACAGAAAAGCTGACATTGGAGAAGCATATGATAATCAAGAGAAAACCAAGAAAATAATAGTTGCCATAGAAGGAGAAGAAGAGAAATGTACCTACATAGGGCACGATTTGACAACTAAAGAAGAAGAAGAATTAGTGGCCCTATTGCGTGAATATAGAGATGTGTTCGCGTGGAGCTACAAAGATTTGAAAGGAGTAGACCCAGACATATGTTCTCATAGAATCCCTATGAATCCAGATGCAAAACCCACGAAACAGAAACCATACACGTACAATGATAACTACGCTGCGAAGATTAAAGAGGAGATAGATCGCTTGATAGAAGCAGGATTCATTTACGAAATTGAGCATACCGAATGGGTTTCCCCCATTGTGGTAGTGCCCAAGAAAAATGGAAAATTGTGTGTGTGTATTAACCTTAAAAAAGTTAATGCCGCCACAATTAGAGATAGTTATCCTCTTCCTATCACAGAACACTTATTGGAAAGAGTTGCGGGCAAGGAAGTGTACAGCTTTCTTGATGGTTTCTCAGGCTATAATCAAGTAGCCATTGCTCCAGAAGATCAACACAAGACGGCTTTTGCCACGGAATGGGGCATATTTGCATTTCATGTGATGCCATTTGGCTTAACAAATGCACCCGCCACTTTCCAGAGACTCATGTGTCATGTTTTCAAGGAATTCTTACGCAAGAATTTGGAAGTTTATGTCGATGACTTATGTGCTCATTGGAATATAAGACAGACACATATCCCTGAGTTAAGACAAATATTTGACAAATGTCGAGAATATCACGTTTGTTTGAACCCAGAAAAATGCGTTTTCATGGTCAGACAAGGCAAAATTTTAAGACACATTGTGTCAAAGAATGGAATCTCTACGGACGAAGAAAAGGTGAAAGTAATTGCAGAATTACCTAGACCAACTAATGTGAAAGAGGTACAAGCATTTATGGGCCATTGCGGTTATTATAGACAATTCATACACATGTATGCAATCATAGCCAAGCCATTGTACTCTCTTTTGACTCATTTTGAATGGACAGATGAATGTGAGAATTCATTCAACGAACTTAAACGACGTTTGTGCTCAGCACCTATATTGACAACCCCGGATTGGAGTAAGCCATTCCATGTGCATGTGGATGCATCCAACTACGCCATAGGATGTGTGTTAGCACAACCCATGAATGAAGGAAATATAGATCTCCCCATAGCTTACGCGAGCAGATAGTTGAACGCAGCAGAAAGAAATTACACCACTACGGAACGAGAAGGATTAGGGATGATCTACGCAGTAAAGAAGTTCAGGCACTATTTGTTGGCAAACAAGTTCAAATTCTTTACAGATCATCAAGCATTACTGTACTTAGTCAACAAGCCATGTAACACAAGACGACTGATACGTTGGTTTCTATTACTCATGGAGTATGACTTTGAAGTAGTAGTTCGGAAAGGAAAGACACATCTCAGAGCTGACCACCTTTCAAGATTAACCTCAGGAGAAGCTCCTCAAGGAATAGTGGATGAATTACCCGATGCATATTTCTTTAACCTTGAGATAGCACCAGAATGGGCTAAATCGATAGTCCCTATTCTCACATATGGACCCAAAAGTCCTAGGATAAAGATCCAGGAAGGAGAGATTACCAAATCTCAAAGATATCACATAATAGAGGGAAGTATATATAAACAGGATAATCAAAAGATTCTTGCTTGTTGTGTAGATGAATCAGAACATGTGAGTATATTGGCCCACGATAGAAGCAGATGTCTACAAGTTGTGTAAAGAATGCCATGTGTGTTGTGAAAGACCACCGGTAGAACATGCTACACTATATCAAGTGTCTCTCACACCAGACTAGAGTGAACCTTTAGTGAAATACTTGAGGACGAACACATTCCCTCAAGGAATGACTTTAGCACGACAACGTAGTCTAGAGCAGGAAGCTCAAGACTATTCACTTATTGGCCATAATCTATACAAACGAGGACGAGATGGATACCTAAGACAGTGTGTTCATGAAAGCGATTATCTGAGCATACTAGAGACTGCACACCAAGGTGTTGCAGGAGGTCACTTTGGACCAGATAGGATAATCAAAGCCATCCTCTTTGCAGGATTATGGTGGCCCACTCTTCACATGGATGCACATACCTATGTTAAGAGATGTGATGTGTGCCAAAGAACTCAATTTCCTACTCGCCGAGATGAAATGCCATTGAAACCCATGATGGGCGGACGTGCATTTTCTAAGTGGGGTATAGACTTTGTAGGACCCATTAACCCCCCTGCAAAAGGAACACATGCTGAATACATTATTGTTGCGACTGATTATCTCACCAAATGGGTAGAGGCAAAAACCACGAAAAAGAATGATGCTCACACGACTGCAAAATTCTTATTTGAAAATGTCTTTACAAGATATGGATTGCCTATAGAGTTAGTGAGCAATCCAGGAACTCACTTTCTAAACCAAGTCATTGAATATTTGTTACAGGATTTTATGGTGATTCACAAGAAGTCCGCACCATATCATCCTCAAGCCAATGGTCAGGCTGAAAACACTAACAAGATCCTTTGTAACGTACTGACGAAACTCGTGAACAACAAACGTTCAGATTGGGACAAACAGTTACACCACGCTGTTTGGGCATATCGAGTGGCCTACAAGACCGTACTCAATGCAACTCCCTTTCAGATGGTTTTTGGTCAGAATGTTGTGCTTCCTTTGGACTTCTTGATACCGACCCTTAAGGTTGCACAAGAACATCAGGCCATGAATTATCAGCAAGAATAATGGACTTGGAACGATTAGGAGAAACCAGGCTAAAAGCAGTAGCAGGAATATACGCAACAAAGAAGCGACAGAAAGCATATTTTGATGCACATGTGAAAGATAAAGGCTTGAAAGAAGGAGATTTAGTTCTAGTATATACGCTAAAACAGCACGCACGGAAGTTAGAAAAGCGAGGTTATGGACCTATGATCATCAACGGACTCTCGACAAGTGGAGCAGTACAATTAGCCACTTTAGAAGGAGATATAATGCCTAATTACATTAGTGGCTGTAGAGTCAGGCTATACCAAGAACCTCTTACTGAGGATATGCTTAGACGACTCACGTTGGCAAAGAAGCGTAAGGAGGAAGAAAATAGAATACGAGCTGAAGCTCAGGCAGAAGCTATAGAACGCATTAAGCGCATGAAGTTAAGAAGACAAGGACTAGGGAGAGAACATTATAATCATCTGGAAACATCACCCAGATACCCCATGGCCATGTGTCAAGTAAAGTCAACCACTCATCCTAGCATAGTGGACAGGAGACCATTCATTACAGTCAGGCTAGAGCACGGCAACCCTTGCCAAGAGCTCAGGTCTTTAATTGACTCAGGTGGTGCGACTAGTGCGATTAGATGGTCCCACTATAAAGACTCAAGAATAGAAATGCGGCCAATTGAGGCATACCTCATAGGGCTAGGAGGCATGGAAACCCCTTGCATGGGTGAGGTGGATCTTCCTATCCTCATAAATGAAGTGACCTTGACAGTGAAGCTACTAGTGTGCCATGATGACGACCTGATGGAACCCCTAATCCTTGGCCAAGACTGGCTATACGATCACTTAGTGGACCTAAATCTTAGACAAGGCTCCTTACAAATTGGAACCTTAGATCAGAAGCGAGTGATACCGCTTGACTTCCCTAATGGCATTCGGACTGAGGTTTGTAACCCTAGACCCTATGAAATGCATGCGACGGAAGACCGGAAGATCTTTGGTCAGATCAGTCACGTTACGTGTACACCAACCCATGCGGGCTTGGCGATGGACAATTGTCAATCTAAAGGACGTCAGGAGAGTTTCCCTTGGGCTTCCTGCAAATTAGAAGGGGCAACCGCCCAACCGCTTGGTCAAGTGGACTTCATCAGCGTCCACATGGGCAAAACACCCTACGGTGCCCATCCTTCCACACTTACTGCGGACTGGCCTAGATTAAAAGTACAAAACGGAGCACTTCCTAATGGGCACGTTTCACAAGTGTTGGACCTCCCTTCTTTTCCAAAGCAGAGTGTCCATCCGACCTCTCCACCTCAACCACAAAGGAGTCAACCACGACGAAGGAACCCAGACCGACAACAACATCAGACGACACAAGGAAGAAAGCTGCAGTCTCAGTATCATAAAGCAAGAGGCACAATACAAATATGGGTGCCAAAAGGACAGAAACCACCAACAGATTTCAACAATGCAGACAACGATAAGAAGAAGTCAAGGCAGAAGCAGAAACAGTATCCAAGATCTCCTCGACCTTCTTCTACGAGTACGAATATTTGACAGATTTGGATCACCAAGAAGTACCTTACAAATCGACCCACACCCACGCAAATTTGGGTACCCAAACCATGTACTATAGCTCAACCCTCAAGCCATGTAAAATATACCCCTCGAAAATCTTTTCAGCCCTCCATACCACCAAATCCAATATCATATTTTGTCCCTCCGCAGAGACCTATCACCCGATCACAAACTCTTAGGAAGTGGATACCGAAACGTATCCAGAGGTCTCCTCCTAATCCATTGTCTAACATAACTCCCACCCCGACTAATAACCATCCTTGTAATAACTCATTCATAACTGAACCTTGTATAAATCCACACACTATAACCCAACATCACCTGTAATAACATCTCATCAAAGAACTGCATGCAATATCTAAATACATATAGGTGTCTAGAGACCTGCACTAGTTCTGCAAGAAAATTGCATCAATCACATCACAACACTTGGCTACACGGGTTACACATCGGCTATGGAAAGGGATTGCGGTCTCACCTTAATGGGATCATAATTAATTTCCATACTAATGTGCTAATCTTTTGTAGCAGATCTTTTCCATTAGCACGACAATCATCATGCAAACCGAAGAAGGACAATCAGAAGCAGGCCCCAGCGCACTTGTAGCACCTATCGGTGTTTTACTCGCAGAGTCCCATCCGATGGCTCCACCGCCACAATTCCAAGGATTCCCAGGACCCATGCCTATCGACGACCCTCCTCAAGGCTATACTGAGAAGATTCATCGCAATTCTCATTGGTTTCAAGGGCTTGCAGGACCATTGGCGGATGCTGAGTTTATATTTGAGGCTAATTTGACCTTTGATGACCGTACATGGGGAAAATATCAGTTTCTCTCAAGAGAGTTCGAAGGGCTATAGAACACACAAGACTTAACACATGTTTGGGCAAGAGCCGGCTTCATAGAGTATTTCAGTGACCCTTTGCCTAAACCTGACCTCTACAGATGCTATTATTTAATCACCACTTTGATAGCTTCAGAGAACAAGGATCTGCCAGGAACTTTTATTTTGCCATCTTTAGTGAACGATCCACCATATAAAAGATTTTATCTTTCTAAAGATCTGATTCGAGCGGCCATCAAGATTCATGGAACCCACACGCCCACAGAGCGAGAAAGGTTAGTTCCAGACCCTATGAAACGTGGGGATGTTACAAAGTGGGAAGAGATTTTGGCGATCACACCTGAGCTTTCAAAACCACTACGGATATGTATGCAGCATTTTGCTTTCCCTGCTCAGGACAGATTCATAATGCCGCACAAACGAATATGGTTTGGTTTGTATTTATCTTGTATTGGACCCCAGACAGATCTAGCTAGCTGGATCATTGATCAGATGTATTTAGCACAACATATATGGGAAAGAAAGAAAGTCATCAATGGATGTTGCACACTCACTAGAATTGTATATATGTGCTTAGCATATGACTTGCCGATTGAGCGAGCAATGACAAGTGAGGAGCTGAAATCGTTTAAAGGAACCACAAAGAAAGCTAGGAAGGCTAGCAAAGGAAGAGCAGGAAAGCGAATGAGAGGAACTATCCCCTGTCTTCAGGTGCCAGAATCACCCTCACCACAACCATCTCCAGAGCAGTCTCCGATAGAAGCCACTCCATCTGTACAACCTATTCGCATAAGGTTATCGAGACCAGTTACAACGGAGGGCACTACCAGCACAGTCACTACTCAAGCAGCCACAGTCCCAGGACCTACCACCACTACAGCAGAAGTTCCCACCACTATTGGTGCGGAAGCTTTCTCTTTCCCAATACCCCATTTAGAAGCAGAACAAACAAATACCACATTTGATTTTAAGATGCAGGACGTATTTTCAAGTGAATTTCAGTTTTCAGAAGGCCAGATCTTCTCTCAGGAATATGAAAGGCCCAGCTACCCTACCACACCGCGAGATCAACCACAAGGACAAGTAGTGTCTAGTTCCGAGAAAGAAAGAACAAAAACCGACGAAGATGAAGGCGATGACAAAGCCAGTCAGGGAACTCATGAATCCCAAGAACATGTGCAAACAGACGAACAAGGACAACAAACCGACACCCAAGGTGACACAAGCACACACGAAGAAGAAACCTTCGAAGCAGCAGCTTATACACTGGCCATTAAAAAGTTATACCGTACTATGGAAAAGGTTTGGGTGCGCAAGAAATTGACTAACGAAGAGAGCCAAACACTTATAGAACAGGAGCTTGTCTCGGGCGGGTTTGAAGAAGTATACATTAGAGGTTTCAGAGAGCTTGTCGAATCAATTGGACCCACCGAAGCCTTAAGGTATTTGCAGAGAAAACCGCTATTGCAGTATGACCCCCATAGAATCCGCTTACTAACCAAACCGGGTGAATACATTCGGGTACCCATCGGCGGTCAGTCTTCAGAACAGGCCAGGGAAGCACATCTCGTCCCTTAAAGCTCATTAGCAGAGGACACCATTATCGTCGACTCCCCACCCCGTACTACCGTCGTACATACCACCACAGTCGTCGAAGTACCTGTCACCCCAACTACTCCTCCTTCACCTCCCATCCATCCAGTCTCCCCCATACACCCTCCTTCTCCCAGAACAACATCCTCCTTCTCCGGTGGAGTAGCAGAAGTCATCCTTACTCCCATTCAGCCCACAATTCCCGCACCCACTCAACCTATTCTACCCCCTAACATATCCACCTTTCTATCCAACCCATTTCTCCATCCATATTTTCCATCCTTCCCCACACCTCCAAAACCCCTTTTCCCATTCCCACCTCCATTGACCTTCTCCACAGTCTCACCTCCCCGACCCACCATAACTCCCCAAGCTGTCCAAGACAACCCCCCTGTAAATTACTCCTCAACCTTTGTAAATCCTGTATTTACACCCACACACTTACCCACGATCACACCACTATTCACAGTCACCGCACTCGACACCACATCCAGCGATATGGATATATCACCCCCCACTGCACCTCCACTCACTTCATTTGTGGCACCACAATATTTAAGCACACCACAATTTTCCACAATCACCACAGCATCCACTTTCCCACCCCCATTCCCCGTTCCCTTTGCATCTACACCCACTGCATCTTCACTTAGCACACCATTGATATTATCACCCACCATAGACATAGCATTTCGACAAATGTTCACGTGTATGACGCAAGTAAGAGATGAGTTCACATCTCTTGGAAATAATTATCAGCAGCTGTAGAGGACAACCAAGGACTTACAGTCGCAGCTTAATTCATTGTCGATTGAGAATGCCTCATTGAATACTCGATACCAAGAATTACGCGAGGCATACCACAAACTGGAAGTAGAAAGTGAAGAGAAAGCCAAAGAGGCCACTGCTGATCTTGACAAACTGTTAAGGGCCCAGACAGTTCGCAATGCGACGCTTACACGGAACATGGGCTTACTCAGAAGACACCTAGCAGCAGCAAAGGAAGAGAACCAACGGCTACAAGAGCAGAACAGAGAAAATTTAGAAGCTGCTCTCGATCACCTAGACCAACCATTAAGTCCTAGCCGGTTCCAAGCAGTGCCCTCTGAATCAATGAAAATGTTACTCGATGATCACATCAGATTGCTCGATGAATACGATCGAATGAACGAAGAATATCAGAAGCTGAAGGAAGATCATAAGCTACTCCAGCTCAGAGCACCTGCAACACAAGGACTACCAGCAACACAAGGATTACCAGCTCCTGTGGACCCTTCTCCTGACATCCTAGAGGAACTCAACGCATTACGGGCCCAGATATCAACTCTTGAATCAAGGATAGCTATATACGAAGCACCACCAAGGCCGGATTCCCCACCAGAGCTCCCAACCGATGAAGAAAATGTAACCATTCCGGTGGAGGAAACCTTTGAAGAAGCCTACGAACCACAACCCATCCTAGGCGGATGAGTCACGGCTGAAGGCCAGATGACTTATGAGCTTCCAACCCCCGCATGGATGAAGACAGTTGAAGAGCTTGGAACCACCCACTTAGCACGAGTAGAGGCGCAGCTACACGCAATGGCAATGATTGAGGAAAGAATTTTACAGTCTCCCTACTTCGCTCACTTGGCCCCTCGCAGATACATATCAGGGCATGAGCTACAGTACAAACCGTATTTTATGCTAATGGTCGAGTATCAGTTGGCCATAGAGAAAGAAACAGGTAAGAAACCATCTCATGCTACTCAGTTTGAGCCTGACGATTTGCCATTGGATGCGTAGCAAGATGAGATTTATCAACCAGAGTGGCGTAAAGATCTTTTACAAGAATATCCTGAGATGATGAGTACTTGGGTAAAGGCACCACTACATTTGAAATACAACCCATGTTGGGGACCAGTGCCACGTCGTCGCTCCTGGACAGCATTTGCTATTAAAGTACAGAACAACAAGCAGTGCCAGGATTGGTTAAATTACCCCTATTTCAAGCCACCCATCGAATTACCAACAGTCGGCTACATGATGGCAACGATTCGTCACTAGCTCCCTCACTTGAAACACATGGACAATATAGAAGCGCACATGACTGTCAAAATCTTTGACATGATGCAAATGGTTTTCAAAGTCTTCCGTTGTGTAAAGGCACCTCATGTAAACACCCCGGGCTTCGAGCATGGCAATCTAGATCTTGCATATGATATGAGTACAACGCCATCGCTACGGGTGTGTTATGCCTGGCATTGCAGAATTAAATATTTACTGGCGTGCTACAAGCAGACTTTCGAAGAGATGTTCACAACCGGATTCTGGGAATACCATTCAGAAGTGTTCATCAGCAGGCCCACCCACTTGCTTCAATTATTTGCCTGTGAAAAGATGGTTTATTCCACACATTATCAACTCCCACCACCCAATGAACCACAACCAATTGATTGGGAGAAACTCGAGGCAGATTTGGCCCGAGGCATTCGAATATCAGAACACACCCTCGCTCAGGAACTACTCCAGAATTACATCCGATAGATCGCACAACAAGGTTCTGTCGAGGACGACAGAAGCGAGAGGGAGGGGGGTATTGGCAGCAGCCAGAGGCATAGAAGACGCGGAAGCATGTAAAGACAGAGCAGGGAGTCAGTTGAATCAATTTTTCAAAGATCATGTTTTAAAATACTTTTCAAAAACCTCCAACTGTGATTTTTATCACTATTGTAACATATGTAACATAGAAAAACCCTTTTCTTAATTTCTAGCGCCATTTTGTGCAAGCCGAGGAGCCCTCAAGCTCGAGGAGCTTAGGTAGAATGAGCGTATCAATTTTGGTTATTTTTAGACACCGTTTACCCTTTCAAATAGCACTTAGGACCTAATTTTTAACTATGCCGGTCACTAGATGTGAAACCGGTCAAAACTAGTCTAGAATCTATAAAAAGAGCTAGAGAGCTCATTTTTGAGGTTAGCTTGTGTGAGTAGAGAAGAGCTTAGAGCTATTTTGAGCTTGTAAGAGTGTTCTTGAGTAATAGAGTTGATTTCTCACCTTCCATTGTGTCTTGCTTGTCTCTTCGTAGTGTGTGTGTATGTGTGTGTGCATCTCTATGCTTCTCACCTTCACTCTCACTTCCTCTCACATTCACGATCTTCATACCTATCTCTTCCGCGGATTGACATTAAGGAGGTGGAGCTTCTTAATGTGGTTCTCACCATTGTGCTAGAGCAACACATATACATATACATATGCATATACATTTACATATACATATACATATACATATACATATACATATACATATACATATACATATACATATACATATACATATACATATACATATACATATACATATACATATACATATACATATACATATACATATACATATACATATACATATACATATACATATATATATATACATATACATATACATATACATATACATATACATATACATATACATATACATATACATATATAGATACATATACAAATACACATACATGTACATATACAGATACTTATACATATACATATACATATACCTATGATGGGGGAAGTATCTCAACCCCTAAGCAACGATGAAGCATGAATGACCTCCACAGCTATCCTTCTTTGACCTCTGCACACCAAAAGTGATCTTACTTAGAGCTTATGCAGAGAACTCCAGTGAGCTTTTGTAGACCTGTAGTAGACACCAAGAGCTTTCCAACAAATCAAATTTCACTTCAAATGGATGCTTACACAAAGAGAAACAATGTCTACAACATGAGCTATTTGAATGCTCACAACTGCGAGTCAAGCAGATACCTCACTTCACTCCAGCAAGCTTTTCTCAGAGAGTATACAGAGAATGAATCTCAAACTTGGGTCAACTTTAGAGCACTCTAATAGCTACCCAATGACACCAAAGTCATAGCAAATGGATACATAGAGAAGGAGAACCAGGCCTTACAACGGAGAGCAAAATATTTCCAACAGACCCTACACACCAAGAGAGATATCAATCACACAACTTCACTAAAATGAATGTTGCTCCGAGATTACTTAGAGAATGTTCCAGAGAATTTTTGAGCATAAAATAGACTCTAATAGCTATCCAATGAGATAAGAATTACATCAAATTGATACAATATGAGGGAGAACCAATGCTAACAACTCAGGGGTAGAGAGTTGCAACACTGCCTGCGCACACACATAGATATGCCTACTAAAAGAAAACAAACAAGCAAGCAAGGGGCTAGCTTAAGAAAGGGGATTGCTTATCACAACTCCAGCACTTAGTGCTCACTTTACATTAGCTAAAACTCCAAAAAGATGGCCCAAAAGAAGTCCGGATACATGCTTCTTTTATAGTGAGAAGTGTGCCCCTAAAATCTAGGAACTACCTTTTCAAATCAGCCTCCTAACTTGGAGGACTTAATTGGGATGACTTGGGGAGTGGTTGAGTGACTTTTCTTGATGGAATCTCGTGGCTTTTTTCTTCCTTTGATTGCTCCACATGTCCATAAAATATTCCCCATGAATTTGTAGCTTGAAGCTTGACTTTTAACAGTCCCCCTCCACTTCAATTCTTCGTCCTCATCCAAGCTCCTTCATGTTGATGCATTGCTTGAATTTTGAAATCTTCATCCCATCCAAAGCCTTTGTAAACATGTCGGAAACTTGGTCCTTGGTACCACTATGATGTACTGAAACTTCCTTCGATATCACCTTTTCCCTTATGAAGTGATAGTGCACTTCAATATGCTTGGTTCTAGCATGATAGACAGGATTCGATGCTAGATGAATGCTACTCATGTTGTCACAAAAAATTGGATATGTGTCAACCTGCAAATTAAGCTCCATAAATAACTTCTTAATCCACATTAGCTCACATGTGACTTGAGCCAAAGCTCTATACTCAGCCTCGGTGGAAGATAATGCCACCGTGGGTTGCTTCTTTGAAATCCATGAGATGATCTTGCTACCTAGCATGACTAGGTAACCACTTGTACTTCTTCTATCCTCCTTGGAACCGGCCGAATCCACATCAGAATAAGCTTTGACTTGAATATCATCATCAAATGAATAGAAAAATCCTTCATTATAGTGGCCTTGAGATATCGTAACATTCTTCTTGCAGCTTGCAAGTGTGTAGTCCTTGGACTATGCATAAATTGTGATAACACTCCAACTCCATATGCTATGTTAGGCCTAGTTATTGTGGCATAATTGAAAGAGCCTACAATAAATCGATACAAAGTTACATCCTCTAATGGCTCTCCATAAATGGAGCTTAGCTTTACATTAACTTCCATGGGATTTGAAATAGGCTTGCAATGTAGCATCCCAAACCTCTCAAGTAGGTCTAGAATATACTTCCTTTGTATGAGCATAATACCTTCTTCTTTGTATACAACTTCAATGCCAAGAAAATACCTAAGATCTCCAAGATCAGATATCCTAAACTCCTTTCCAAGCTTTGCCTTGATCTCCTCAATGCCCGTTGTATCATTACCTGTAATGATAAGATCATCTACATACACACACATGTAGACTACAAGTTCTCCTCTTTGTTTGATGAAGAGAGATGGATACGCTTTGCATTGATTGTAACCACATTTGATAAAATAGTCCACCAATCTTTGGTTCCAAGCCCTTGGAGCTTACTTTAGGCCATAAAGTGCCTTCTTCAACCTACAAACATGATGTGGAAACTCTTTATGAACAAAACCTAGTGGTTGCTCCATGTATACCTCTTCTTCCAAGTCTCCATTGAGAAAGGCATTCTTGATATCCAATTGGAAAAGCTTCCATCCTTTGCTAGCAGCCATTGCAATGAGTGTCCTAATGGTGCTCATCTTTGCCACGGGGCTGAATGTCTCTTTAAAGTCCACTCCATAGGTTTGTGCAACACCCTTGGCCACCAATCTTGCTTTGAACCTAGAAATAGATCCATCTGAATTCCTCTTTACTTTATACACCCACTTATTGCCTATTACCTTCATATTCTCCTTCTTGGGCACTAGAGTCCATGTTTGATTTTCCTCAAGTGCGTCGATCTCTACTTGCATTGCCTCTTTCCATTCGGTGTACCTGCTTGCATCTTCATAGCAATCGGGCTCATGGTCTTCTACTACTTTGTTCATATATGCATAATGTGTTGCCATGTATGAATCATAAGTAAACCTTTGAGTTGGATACTTAACTCTAGAAGACTTCCTTTCTTCACCTTTTGGAGGAATAAACCTCCTTTGCCTTGGGAACTTGATCTCTTTCTTTGACGTGGCTTCTTTCTCCATCATGTGTCCTTCATCATCTTCAACTTCATTACCTTCTTCATCCAACTCCACCAATGTTGCTTTGCCTTTGTTGATTGATTGTGCTTCATAGCTTGATGAAGATCTCCCCCTCCATGGTGAGTTCATACTTGAACTATCTTCATTGATGGAACACCTTGGGCCGCTTAGTTCTAGGTTGATTTGTTCTTCATCCTGTCCATGCTTTTCTTCTTCATAGTCCTGCATACAATCATACTTCTTATACCAAGGGAGTAGCTCATCAAATGCTACATCCCTTGATATCCTCAAGTCCTTTGTGTTTGGGTTGAAGCACCTGTAACCTTTATGATCATTTGAATATCCTAGAAACACACACTTTTCTACCTTTGGTTGTAGCTTGTGCCTCAATTCACTTGGCACATGTACATAACAAGTACATCCAAATATCTTCTAGCGGGAAAGATCAGGTTTCTTACCATAATAGGCTTGATATGGTGTCAAGCCATGGATCCCTGAGGTAGGAGCCCTATTCATTAGATACACGGCGGTATTTTCTGCATCACTCCAAAACATGTTAGGTACATTCATCTCATTAAGCATTGCTCTAGCGATCTCGGCAATGTATCTATTCTTTCTCTCTGCTACTCCATTTTGTTGGGTTGTGTACCTGCATGTTACTTGCCTCTTGATGCCTTGATCCATTAAAAAATCAGAAAACTCATTGGAGAAATATTCTCCCCCTCCATCGGACCTTAGCTTCTTGATATATGTACCTGTTTCCTTCTCTACCATTGCCTTGAATGCTTTGAAACATGTAAACACATCTGATTTGTTTTTTATGAAATAAACCCAAACCATCCTTGTGCAATCATCTATAAAAGTGACAAAGTACTTGTTACCTCCAATGGATTCCTCTTTGGTTGGCCCCCACACATCTGTATGTATCAACTCCAATGGATGTTGGCTTATGTAGCCACTCTTCTTGAATGGAAGTCTCGCTTGCTTCCCTAGTTGACAAGATTCACATAAATGCTTCATACCTTGTCCTTGGAAGTTGGGAAGACCTTCAACCAGCCTCTTGAATTGCATTTCCTTCATTCTTTGTATGTTGATGTGACCTATCCTCTTGTGCCACAAGTCCAACTCCGAAATCCTCTTGTTTCCATATGTGAAGTAGACATGTTGAGTGGAATGAGAATTTAACTCCAAATTGAAGAGTCTCCCTTGCTTCTTTCCTCTTGCTATGACCTTGTAACCTTGCTTAGGGTTCTCCACAAAGCATCCACCTTTGTTGAACTTTACTTGATAGCCTCTTTCAACCATTTGCCCAACGGACACCAAGTTCTTTGTGATAGTAGGTAC